>VXBO01011934.1:0-20912 GCA_013400135.1 Rhinoptilus africanus | reverse complement strand
ACATAATGTTTTGTTGGCCTCATCATCTTGGTTTGGAGGTCAGTAGCAGATATCTACTGTAAGATCCCCCTTGGAGATGACCTCTCTGGTCTTGACCTGGAGGCATTCTACAAGGCTTCCACAGTCTTCATAATTGAGTTCTACACATTCAAGGTTCTCCTTAACACAGTGTGACTCCTCCTCCTCTTCTTCCATCATGACCCTCCATTTGTTTGAGTTGTCCCACCATGTTTCTGTTATCCTTGTGATATCATAACTTTCTGAGTGGACAAGGAGCTCCACTTCCTCCTGCTCATTCCCCAGGACAACTGCATTAGTATACATACATTTGAGGTTTCTTAAAAATACAGGCAAACCGTAGTGTCCATTGAAACAGAAAAGAATGACATTATTATTGAGATGGAAACATTTTATTACCCTAATGTTTGGTCCTGTTGTAAAAAGAGAGTTCATGCTGACCTCTTCTTTTCCAAAAGAAGCTAATAATAGAAATACCTTTCTAGAGAGTATAAAATCTTACTAAACAAAAAAAAAAATTTAAAACTATCGACAGTTCTGATTAATCAACTTGAGCAAATGCAATATTATCCTTATATTATCCTTCTTTGTCTTGCTTCCCCGTTCATCTGACTAAGAAACTTTGACAGGAAAAATATTCTCCAGCATTTTTGTTTGTCAACTTGTAATGGTATCAGCAGGGAATTCAGATTCTATTGAAAATTGAAGTTGTGCAATTGTATGCTGTTGAATGATCAATCCAAGAATCAGTAGTAGTCCTCTCAGTTTCATGGTTTTTGTTGGAAATCACCTTCTTTTTCTAATCCATTAAAAATCCTATTTACAGGTATTTGGTTTTCTTTCATTATCTACATTGAAGAAATAACCACTTTGTAGGAAAGGAATGAATGCACAATCTCTGTCCACTGGTTTTGCTTTTAAGTGGCAAATTCATGGTAGTAATTTGCATTAAAGATAAAAGAACATAAGGCTTCTCTTGGATTTTACAGGTCTTTTTGACAGAAATGAAAATATCATACATCTAACTAAAATGGATTGAATGGTTCAGTGCACAGAGTGTTCTTTCCACCAGTAAACAGCTTGAAAACTCCAGCATTTGAAAAATGTAACACTGATTTAGTCTAAAATTGAAACCTCTCAAATACCCTTCTGCTTGGAATCATTTAGCTTTGAGCTAAAGTCAAGGCATTAGCAAGTTTTCCCTCTGGAAATGCACTATGTCATCATCAAAATAAAAGACCACATTTCTATCAGCAGCAGAGAATAGAAGAAAACATCAATAATCCTCAAATAAAGGAAACCAAAGCCCAGATTGCTTCAGCTGAGGACACCCAAACTCTGCTTAGCTATAGCTTGTGCCAGCAATTCACTGGGAGAATGCAGACTGCATATAAACTACTTGTAATATGGATGCATCACTCCTGAAGACTATCCTTCCGTCTTTCAGGAATTAAATCAATCCAATACAATGTGCACTGTGTGACTGCACAAGTAGCACTATCAAAAGTTCAAGTAGTCATAATCTATGCAAAGTATGGGGGGTTGTCCATTTTTACTGTTTCATTAACAGTAAGAGTAAGAAAGTGCCTTCTCCTTTGGAGTGCAGTAGCAAGCCCTGGAGATACATAAGCACAAACAATCCTTATATTAGCATTTATAAAACTTATATAAAAAACTTTACCCATATATATACACATTCATAACTTCATCCATCAGTGACTGGTTTTATTAAGTCAAATTTTTCGTGATAACATCTGCTTTTAAAATATGATCATGAGGGACTGTTATTCTGGAGAAGTATATAGAAAAGGCAAGGCAACAGAACCAGTTCCAATATAGTTCTTTTTATTTAGTTGTCTTTTAGATGAAAGTATTTTCAAAGGCCCATGAAGATTTATTCTCACGCTGTTCTCAATTTCATAAGCCCTGCTGCTTCACAGAAGCATATAAGGAAGTGCAACATACATAATCTAAACCAGCCTAAGATACTTCAAGCAAAGCAGAAATCTTTGCATTATTTTTTTCACCTTAAAGTGGAAGGAGAATCACCCTTTACCACTTTCTACCCCTCCCAAAATTAGTGATTCTACAGTTGTTAAAAGGTAATACGAGAGTTAACAAACTGTCAGTCCCTCCTTTGCTTTAGTTCAGAAAAAAAAAACATTTTATTTCCATCAACTGTAAAATCTCACCTCATCTAAGAAAAGCTATGGCAGCACCTTCCTAATCACACGTATTATTTTGCAATCTGTCTGCTGGCTAATCTCTCTAGAAGACACTAAAGATTAGACTTTATCCACTTAAGTTAGTGAAGATCCTTAACCATAATGTGTTAAAAGTTATGATTTTATTAAAAATACTTTTAAAAATAACTTTGCCACTATTCCCCACTGATTTTGGTTTTGCTCAGTACAATGTAATTATCTGAAAGAGCAAAATGTGTCTGGATGAGGGGACCAAGTACACCCTCAGTAAGTTTGTAGACAACAGTGTCAATCTCCTTGAGGGTAGGTTGACTCTACAGAGGGATCTGGACAGGCTAGGTTGATGGGCCAAGGCCAATGGTATGAGGTCCTGCACTTCGGTCAAAACAACCCCACACTACACAGTGGCTGGAAAGCTGTCTGGCAGAAAAGGACCTGGAGGTGNGGGAGGTTTAGATTGGATATTAGGAAAATTTTCATCATCAAAAGGGTTACAAAGCATTGGAACAGGCTTCTCAGGGAAGTGATTGAGTCACCATCTCTGGAGGTATGTAAAAAATAAGTAGACATGGCGCTTAGCGTCATGATTTAGTGGTGGACTTGGCAGCTTTAGGTTTATGGTTGGACTAAAACTATGATCTTCTTTTTATGATCTCTAGGGTCTTTTCAAAATAAATGATTCTATGTTTCTATGAAAATATAATGTAATGGGCAACGTGATGTGGCCCATTATAGTTTATGATAGGCTTTATGACATGCCTTTCACTGTTTTCTGTAATCAGATGCCAGGTCAGGACTGCTTCTTCAAAGACAAAATGTGGGATTTTTAAAAGTTTTGCCTAATATAGGTGAGTAAAACTTTTTTTTTTTTTTTCCTGTTGGTAAAATGCAAAACCAGAAATCAAAATTTATCATTTTAAGATAATGACAAAATATTCATAAAGCCTTGCTGTAAAATAATGTGGAAGAATGAATGACAAGGCTGGTCATGGAGCATCTGTATTCAGAAAGAAATCTATTCTCTTTTCAACTGGGAGGTACCTCTGAATGCTCTAAAAAGCAGTGGAATGGTACACAGAAGGAACAGGCAAAATTCTCAGTGTTCAATTTTCCTTAGTAGCTACTTTTCTTAATATCATTAAATTGTCTTTTCCAAAATGGACAGAAAAGTAATGTTCCTCAGTGAAGATCTTCCACATTTGTGCCCAGAGGCCTCTCAGATATGAGGACCAAAAAAGAAGGACTTTAAAAAAATAATTACTCTCTGCATTGATCTCTGCACAATTTTTAGAATAATTTTCCCTTCTTTCAACAAACATCATCCCTACACAATGGTCCTGCACTTCATTTTTTAGAGTGCAGCCAAGTTTGTTTTATATGCAGAATCTCACAGATAGCAAAAAACTGTCCTGAGAGTGACTAAAGATACTTTAAATTCAGAAACACTAAAGCAGAGATAAAGGTATGGTAATAAATAAAATATATGCGGCTGAGTACAGCATCCTTTTGATTCGCATCCATTACATACAGAATTAGAAAATTAATTCATTCCAAAAAATAGTTGTTAGAACTTGTATCTATGAACAGAAAGTTATTACAGAAATTGTTTCTGCTTTCAGATTGTTAATCTATTTTTCATAAACAGCAGGTATTGACTAAGATTCTATGGCACAAGATGCCATGATACACTTGGAACTGGAAAGAAATTAGTTTCTTGTGTCTGACCCACTTGTGTATAGTACAGAGCCTAAAAGTGAAAAAATTCTCCCTTTATCTTCTCTTAGAGGAACTGTCAGCCTTGATGGGATTCAGGGCTGACCCAGATTTTATTCTCGGTTCTACTAAATTGTTTTAAAAATGTATCCTGCCTATCCCAGTAGGTAAGAATCACTAAGATTCATCCATATTGCCTCTTGTTTTCTACATTGGACTTATGGAAAAAGCTAGGAAAGAGGCAGAATGAATTGTCAAAAGATTCCCACAGGATCTGAAGAAACCACAAAAGGCATTCAAAGCCTGGATGAACCCTGAAGCACAGGATACAAATAAGTCTTTATTTGGATCTATTTTACCCTGATGACAGTGCATTAATTTAAGTGGGAATATATAATTTTCCATGGTTTAAAAAAATACGATAAAATAAACAAGTTTGCCTGACAGTCAAATCCATGTGTTTGTTTTCCAAAACAAGAATGGCGAGAAAAACTAAGCCAAATCCTGCTTTGGGTTTCATATAAATTCCGAAGCATAGGTCTAGTTGAAGAAAAGAGGCCATATTCCGTATTTCAGACATATTTGGCCACTTTTCAATCATGCAATTTCACATTAGGATTAGTCCTGCTGTTAGTTTAGGGATCTTGTTCCAATTCCCAGGCAGAATAAATACATATAGCGTTTAAACTGATTTCACAGTTCAGTATTTCATTAAGTGGAACGAATTTCTGAATCTTGATGATGCCTGCTTAGGGATTGAGACTTGCAGGGTTTGGTAGTACTGTGGGGACTACTTTCCTTCAAATATTCCTTTGCTGCAGATCAAGCCCAGCCAGTCCACCATGAATGATATGAGGTCCTACCGCAATTATCCAAACCAGCCAGACACAGAGGGTAGCCACTTGTTAATGAGTAGGTTGTTTTAAGTAGAGTGCTCAGGGACAGCAGAGTGACAAAGCAATGATGGCAATCCCTCAAGGGACTTTGTGAGGTTTACAAGTGACAATTTATTTAGTGAAGTCCCTTATGCTTCTACAGAAGGCCAGTCTGTGGTCATTAATGCCGTGCCCACCCAGACCACCTGGCAGAGTAGAATGGAGGCAGATTGAGGTATGTTACTGCCTTTTCAATGGAAAATTTAGTGCAAGATTTTATTATTTAGGTAATGTGAACCCCAGGTGTGTCATCTTCTGTATGAAATTGCTTTGTATGCAGCACTCTGCTCATCTGCAATTGTGCTGTAGGGACTGTTTTGTGGGGAAAGACCTATGCCTGATCTTTTCTTAATGGAGTCAGCTACCAACCTGGGAAACAGCCTTCTGAGAAGTATCATCCTGCTGTACTTTTATCCCAGCATGCAGGGGCAACACACCACTCTTACTTTCCCCAGGACAGCAACAGCAGCTGTACTGATACAAGCTTGGCCATCATTGTGCAGAAGGTACATCTCTCATGTATCATTAAAGTTCCTTGCACAGAGCTCTCACATATGCAAGAAGAAAGTCTACAAGAAGAAAGTGCTGTAGCAGATGAAAAATTACTATGTCCTTAGAAATTCTCAATGCTGATGAAGATGAATGGCTGTTGTACACAGCATCTGAGATTGTGAACAGACCATTGAATGGTGGCAGAAGGTCATGCTGTTGGCATGGCAGGACTGCTAATGTGGGAAGAACTTCAGGGCAGGGAAAGCATTCAGTAGTGAGCTCGACACAAAACTGCCTCAGAAGATGATCAACGGAAAAGTGGAGAACAGGAGAATGCTTCTGAACCCAAGAGTTAAGTCAAGAGTTGTAGGAACTGTTTACAGGTGCTTCTCCTTTCTCTTTCCCTCTGGAAAGCAATTCAGGTTTGGAAAGCTGAACTAAGAGTTCAGTAAAGCAATTAATCCTGGAGGTAACCTCTGTCCTCTGGCAGATTTTCGGCCTTTAGAACTCACAGAGGGCTTTTCTAACATGGCATTCCTTATTTGTGTTGGCTCTGTTGGTGGACCTCCTAAGCCTTGATCATCATTGCCTCTGTCTTGGCCAGACACAGATTGCTCTCAGCACACAAGGTTGTCTCTCAGTTGAGTCATGGACTTTTATGCCAGGCTGCAGACATTTTGATGCTATCATCTTGAGTAACCTGGCAAAGATATGAGGCTTGTCTTCACAAGACTTGCTCCATCTCTGCCATGCAAGCAAGCTATCCCAGCCAGTGTCAAATCTGAGTCCCTGTGTCACCTCTACACTGACTTCACTGCATTGCATTGATTTCATATGCCTGATTTAGCAATCTGTTGAACCTTAACTGACAAGAAAAAAATTTTAAGCTGCTGTTTGACCATCTGCAACTTATTCGTGAAACATGGCTTCACCTCTCTGTCAAGATAAGGAAGAACCCAGACTTGGGTTTGCTGTTTTTGCCATACAGATGATAAGTGGTTGGGAAGTCCAAAGAAAACCTTATTTACTTCCCATGGTTGCTGTGACTTGTGCACACATCCATAAGAGACCGGAAAGTCTAATTATGAGTCCTGTCACATTACTTTAAGATAGTCACTAATGGCCACTTGTTGTAGTATAAAATAGAGCTTCTGTTGGACTGAAAGTAATAAAGTACTGTTAGCTGCCATTCTTACTGTTTGCTGCAACTTGTTTTCTCTCNTTTTAAGGCCAGTCTGGATGGGGCTCTGAGCAACCTGATCTATTGGGAGGTGTCCCTGCTCATGGCAGGGGGATTGGAACTAGATGGTCTTTAAGGTCCCTTCCAACCCTGACAATTCTATGATTCAGAGTGCAGGCTTATAGCCACAAGTAATCTAGGTGCTTCTGTTTCATTTCAACAGCTCCAGAAATAATAATTGCTACTCGTTCACTGAACAAATGAAAAAGAATTTGATAAAAACTGTGTAAAATACAGACCTCCCTCACTCTTCAAATGCAACAAAAACCTGGAGTTACTTAGAGATACAAGACAACAGAAGAACAGGAGGTTAGAAGTACCACAATGTGCTGACTTAAATACTCTATTTCCCATCAGCATCCATCTTGTTCCCACGGTGTCTGCCATTACTCCACAAGGAGGTGCTTGAGAAGCAGTGGGCTGTCCAATGTGGTCTTCAGTAGCAGAGATGGACTGAAGATGGTCTTCAAGACTGGATGCATGGAACATGGAGAGACTTGAGATGGAGGGACATCATAAACACCACTCAAATAGCTGATGAGATGCGTGGCTGTCTTAAATAAGATGATTGCTTACTTTGGTATATCCCATGTTCATTTTGCTAAACCTTCACTTCCTGTCACCTTTGTCAGTATCTATGATTTCATTCATGTATACTAAAACTTCTTTGGATCCAAATCCTGCACTGTAAGTAAAGGCAGGTGCTGGATTCCCTGCAAAATTGTGCTAATGCCATGCACTAAGCTAAACCATTATATAGGTATCCAAGAAGGTGTCAGCTGTGCAAGGTTCAAACAAAAAGCAGTAGGGACACACAATGGTAAAATTACAGTCAAACAGCAGCAGCATTTTTGGTGCAGTGCTAGGTACACTCAGGATGGTTCTATCGTGTTTGAAAACCACAGCCTACTGTTTGCACTTTCCTTGCTAACTAGCATGGATAAACAGATCTGGTATCTCCCTCAGGAAACAGAGCTACTGAAAACAGAAATATTGTCTCTGAGAATTCAAAAGGCTTATGAATAAAATCCACCAGGGATAGAAGAGGACCAGTGACACCTCATCCCAGAGGAAGGAAGAAATTTCATGAGGCCTTAATCATGTAGTTGGGGAGTCAATAGAAATTGCCACACCTAGAAAAAATAGAGGTCATCTGCAAAAAATCATCTTGCAACAATTCAAGCCATTTGAAAAATGCAGCCTGCCTGCCTATTTATTTATTGGGTAAGAGTTTATAGGGGTCTAGGAGATCTTTAATTTCTTCCTCAGATTTCATCTAGTTTCCATCTACTCTTCAATAAACTTAGGAAACAAAGTCTTCACAGATTTTTAGTAGGTAATTTTTCTTTTTTCCCACCTTCATATGCCATAAAGAGTATTAAACTCTCTCTTTATCTATACATTTGATGATAAAGTGAACCAAAAAAACTCAGGATGGAATGTCTTCTAGAAAACAATGGGCTATGAACTGTTGACTAAAAAAATAAATCAGGTACTTACCTCTTCCAGATTTGCTGGCAATTTTTTTGAGAAATATGCCCATTACCAATCTAGTTCCTTGACTATCCCTGTACAATTGAAATTGAGAGTTTCTTATATGTAAAAATAAATTATCTTTGTATTGTATTGTTATGCAAGATGAAGAAAGAGTGAGGAAAAATACTGGAAACAAAAAGGAATCTGATACATTTTAAGTAGGTCAACAGTGTTTGAGTCATCCTTATCTCCTTGGAAGTGCTCAGAAAAATCATAGCAGATTCCACCCTCAACAAATTTACACTCCCCTCTTAGAATAATAAATAGTCAAGAGAATAAACATTTAAGTGAGTGGAGGGCTAGGTCAAACAAATATTTTGCACAACTATGCTTTGGAAACCTCTGTGGTAATAATCAGCTGTTCTTATTACTTTAAAGCTATTTCAACTAGCTATTTTGTTCTACATTAATTTTTTGTAAGTGTCAGTAAATAAAACATAGTAGAGTTGGAGGCTGCAGGTCTCAAGGGCTTCTTGTACATTTTAGATGTTATACCTCAGTCATGACATCGGCACACAGACCCATGATGGTGTCTGAAAATATAACAGTGCCAGGTAGGAGAATTAGCATTGTAAGAAGCAGCACAGGCAGGTAATACAGCAATCTAAACCTGCTGAGAAACAGGTGCATTACTCCATAAACACTTTGATAATACAGTTATAACATTGCTGCCAGCTGCGTCAGTTTCTTCAGAGATTGCTAGGAAATTTGTGCAAATCTGAGAATTAAACTAGATTGAAACAAGGGTGGGCACTCTCACTGTTACAAGCATAACACTGGATAGGTGTATACAAACCAGAGAAAAATAAATATGCTTTGCTTCTTGCACAGGCCAATGAGAGTCTATCCTTTTTACTCTATCTATATCTGCTTTATCAGCAACATAAATTGGCTAATAACTGGTAGAACCACCAAAGAAGTACTAATGCCACATGATGTCTCCTCAGCAGACCAATTACCCCAAGACTTTAGAGTTCGGTGCTGTTGATAGCAGTTTGAAAACCACAATCAGACAAGCAAAACACTTTGGCCATCACAAATATATTTGTGGGTGCAATATTTGCTGACTTTTCCAGAACATTCTTATATTCATCACTATGCTACCTACAGAAATAGAAATGCAGAGCAGAAAGACCAAATGTAGCTTCACTATGCTTGTCACAAAATAAAGCTTGCAAACACAGACATGGTGGATACTCACTTTAGCTCTGCCACCTGTGTTGGTTATATGCTCATACTGGGAGTAATGATAGAGGTATCTTCTCATATCACAGAAGAAAAGGATCATATCAACTTTACATAGGTAGTAAAAATTTGCATCTGTACGTACAGGTGGTTTCCCAGGCTTCCCTTCCGTCCCCCCAGTCCTGTATATCACAGGGGAAAAAGGTTTAGCTGAAACTGCACTTACCTCACATGGAGCAGCTATCCTTCAGGTCCTTTCTGCATGATAGCTGCAGGCTGTTGTTGTCCAAGATCGGGGAACTTCACAACAGTAAGAACAAACCCTCCTTTAACAATTTGCTAACCTTCTTTGAGTCACAGCCTTCACATTTATAAAGCTGACTCAAGCCTCATTTGCTCAAATGAGTGGGCCTCTGAGGTGCCCAACACTTAGGCAAATTTAGTTCCAGCTTGCAAAGAGTTAAAAGGATGCTATTGCACAAACCTACAATTCACCTAGCTGATGTTGCCCCCTTCCCACCCTCCTAAGAAATCAAGGAAAAGAGCTAGAAATTAAACAGTGACAAAGCTGAGGCTTCATTTTAAGGAAGGCCAGAACAGTATGCAGCACAGGACAGGGGCAACAACTCCCCACAGCGCTGGCTGCAAACAGAGTGTAGGAGACGAACCACCTGTGAGGGATGCTCTACTGCTAGGCACCCAAGGCCAAAGAGTATAATTAAAATGTATAGGTGTCTAAAAACACTCTGAAATGTAGATTCCTGACAATTACATCATATAAATTCAGATTCAGTTCAATCAATAGCCTGGAAGCTTGAGTTTATAGCCCTGTTCAGGGACCAATAGGAGTTCTGGCTGCACAAGATTTGCAGGATATTGCTTTCATTACTGACACTGCTATTTGTTACTGTAAAGATTTTTAAAAAATGAGGAAGGGAGAAGAATGGTATGCCGATCCTTTTGTCACAGAACAGTATCTAAGAGTCCAACAAGTACCTAAGTGTCCCAATCATAGCAAAGTAAATTTGCCAAGTGTTAAATGAAAATTTTGTTTGCCAATTATTAGTTTTTCTATAAACACCTAGCAAGGACTTTTATCTTCAATGAGCTACTGCTGCTATATCTAACCCCCAGCCCTTTTCTAATCTTCTGTAGTATTTATTATCAGAAGACTTTGCTTAGAAATGCACGTCTTTTCTAACCAGTTCTTGTTTAGAGAAAGGCAGTAGCACTAGAATGAGAATTCAAAATTACTTCTTCCTTAGTGTAGAAAAAAAAATAGAGATCAACAAAATTATATTCTTACTATAATCTGTCAGCACATGGGTGTGCTATGAAGTGTACTAAAAACATGAGACATATTTAAGTGCAATTCTGCTTAATAGAAGACAATGAGTTATGTATGTGCATTTGGAAAACATATCTAGCTACTGAAGAGTATCAGTAGCTATTACTTTTAGAGCTTTCTTGGAATATTTTTCATAGAATGCAAACAAAAAATAAAAATAAGTGTGGAGGAAAAGCTTCAAGAAAAATGTTGTCACATCAGAGCTGGAGCAGTTGATTTATCTAAACATTGCACAATGTTTTTAAGATGAGCTTAAAAGTAAAGGCAAGAGGCTGAGCATGAATCTAAGCCTAATGTTTCTGTGATCACTTTAAATGAATGTGTGAATTCCTTTGTAGCTAATAAGCAGATGCAGGATTTTCCATTCCATTCCATTTTTATTCCATTTTTCCATTCCAAAAATATTCACATCCTCTCCAGATAAGAGACAAACTGAAAATTTGAAATCTGGAACATAAGTATGAAAAAAAAAAAAGATCTGAAAGTTATCCAGAGATCAGTGTTTCAGCTGAAACAAAAAGATCTAGAAAGATTTATATCAAATTAAAGCTGATGGTATATTTCTTAATAGAGGCTCACTTTTAATTGAAAATTGCAGTTCAGAAGCTTTTGTCCTTTCCTTATGGGGCAGACACACCAGAACAGATTCCATCTTCTTTAAGGGAACCAGGGCCGCAAGAGTAGACAGCACAGTCAGGGGAACTCCCATGCCTTCGTCAATGACAGAAGTCTGTAGGAGAGATGATTCTCAGACACAGCTGACACAACGGAGTGACCAGAAGTGAAATCCCATCTGTGCTGGGATCATGTGTAGCAAAATATCATGAATAATTTTTAAAAAGACTAAATATACTTAAATGTGTATATGTGTGTATATGTATATGTGTTTATAGACATATGTATACATATATTTATAGGTGTATATACGCATGTGCTTGCATACACATATATCTGTATGCACTACTCTATTTCATATGAAACATTTTCTGCTATTCCTTTTGATGGCAAATTGCTACTTATTGAGAACCCTGTGACAAGAATTTTTACCGACATAAAAGACTTAACAATTTTCACTAGCTGAACATCCATTTAAGTTTGTTCATAGTGATTGCACATATTAGGACAATTTCTACCTCCAGCATACACAACTGCATAATCCCCCTCAGAAAGGTTTGAACGGAGGAAGGACTTAAAAACATCCAAAGGTAACGCACTTCTGATTTGAAGTCTGTAAAAATACAATGCACCTAAGTTTGCAAAATATTGCACGTATATTAATAGATGTCATACCATCTTTCTCTCAAGTAATTTTGCAACCTGTTTCCTAGTCTTTAAATTCGTGAGCCATTGATGCACTTGCAAACCAAAGCAGGACTGTGAAGAGTGGAAGTCATCCTTGACAAATCTGCACTCTGCATTCTGCAGCAGACAGCTCCAAATTGTAAGGATGTTTAACACACATCCATACAAAGAGCAGATGGGTTCAGGGGTTTTAAAAACATATCTGAGGAATGTTTGGCCATCTGGGGAGAAGATCACCACTATGTGAAGGTGATGAAAGAAAGCAGCTTGGAACACTGCCTCATCTCTGTGATCTGTGGTTGTAGCCAGATAGCTTCTGACAGAAAGACAACAGGGGCAGGCCAAAGTCAGGCAGAGACCATATGTGGTGTCATAGATCCACTTTGTTTATTCATACCGTCATCTCCAGAGGCCTCAGGAAATCATCAGACAAAAAGAAACACTGGAGCTGTGATGCCTAGCTAGTTGAATTTGGTGGCTAATGTTCTTGCTCTCTGGATAAGTAATGAAGAGGTCAGATTCTGGCTGATCCATGTGAAAGAAAAATAGCCAGGGCTTTGACAAACTAAGTCAGTCTTCACTGAGGAACTCTCTACCTTTTGCCAGTTCATATAATCTTCCTGCAATGCAAATTAGCTGGAAGCATGCCTTGCTAACTCACAGAATGCAATATGTGCTAATGGAAATCCTCCTGAGCCTTTAATGAAATTGTAAAATAAGTCTTGAATGTTGTAGAAGGTTTCTGTAGAAGGATTTCTGTACAGGCTGTAGGAACTATTTGAAGATCCAGTTGGTCTGCAAACTGGGAAGTTGCACAGTGATATCTTAGGAAACTTCTAATCCTATTGGGAACCTCCTCATCTGGATCTAGATAATAGGACAAATAAACAGAAATTAGAGAAGTGGAACTTGTAAATGGTGGGTTAACAGCTACCTACGTATTTGCCAGACTCTGAGAAAGTTGATGATGAGATCACAAGTGGAGTGTCTCAGTGGCCAAACTGGGTTTGAAGTGAAACCTTGAGCCTCATTTTATGATCTTGGAAAAATTTAGATGATGATTTTCAAGTGGAGAATTAGAAACACTTCAGAATTTCAAGAACTGGCCCTTGTGTAATATAAGAAAGCTGAAAAGTGGTCTTCAGAATGCCCACATGTGATATCATTTCCCCAGCTTAATTAAGCTTCCAGCTAACTCCCCAGAACATCACTGTATCTGGAATTCAAAACCTACATGAGCTGTTTGTTATAGACACGTAGGCTAACTATTTCAGGCAGATACTAGAAAGCACAGTGGCTGGGGTTCTTTTCAGATGTATTTTCTGCACTATTATTTAATAAGTCGGTGAAATTACAGATTTTTTCCATTATTACTTAAATTTATATTTTCATTGTCCACACCCACAGAGAACAAATAAATAAACAAAAATCTTTATTCATTTTTAGACTTCATTATCAGCTTCAATCTCTTATTGCTTACGACAGAAGGCAGTATGAAGTAATACTCCTGTGGAAACTGAATAGAAAAAATAAGTATTCATAATGTTATTCTCACCCTGAGACAATGTCCTGAAGTGAAGTGACAGAAGAGGAGGAGGACCCTACAGTATGAGGAGAAAAAATGTTCATTTTTTCTCCACTTGTGTTCTACTGACTAGTGAAACTTGCTTAGCCAGTATTATAACCCATTTCGTTTCCAGGACTTCATTTCAAATGCACAGGCAGCTTGCAGGGGAAAACAGAAGGTTTAAGAAAGATTAATAATTTATAAAGGATCCAGGTTGTCTGAGGTCAGTCTTTGGCCAGTCACAGAACTTTGCCTTCAGGCTCACCAGCCAGCTCATTCGAGCTGGACCAGCAGGGTGACCCTGAAGGGTACATAACAGTGTAGGTGAAAGGGACCTGGGGGTCCTGGTAGACAGGAGGATGACCATGAGCCAGCAATGTGCCCTTGTGGCTAAGAAGGCCAATGGCATCCTGGGCTGCATTAGAAAGGGTGTGGTGAGTCGGTCAAGAGAGGTTCTCCTCCCCCTCTATTCTGCATTGGTGAGGCCACATCTGGAGTATTGTGTCCAGTTCTGGGCCCCTCAGTTCAAGAAGGACAGGGAACTGCTTGAGAGAGTCCAGCGCAGAGCCACAAAGTTGATTAAGGGAGTGGAACATCTCCCTTATGAGGAAAGGCTGAGGGAGCTGGGTCTCTTTAGTCTGGAGAAAAGGAGACTGAGGGGTGACCTCATCAATGTCTTCAAATACGTAAAGGGGGAGTGTCAGGAAGATGGAGAGAAGTTGTTTTCAGTGATGACCAGTGATAGGACAAGGAGTAATGGATGTAAATTGGAGCATAGGAGATTCAAGAGGGATATCAGGAAGAATTTTTTTACTGTGAGAGTGACAGAGCACTGGAACAGGCTGCCCAGAGAGGTTGTGGAGTCTCCTTCACTGGAGACATTCAAAACCCGCCTGGACGCGTTCCTGGGTGATGTGCTCTAGGTGACCCTGCTCTGGCAGGGGGGTTGGACTAGATGATCTTTCGAGGTCCCTTCCAACCCTATGATTCTATGATTCTATGATTCTATGATTTTATGATTCTACATATACCATTGGATATATCACTGCAACACACAAATACACCAGTCATCAAAAGGGAGCAAAAGAAACCATACAACAGCTATCTCAAGAGATAGGTCACGCTGAACCGATGGACTCAATTTGCTTTTATATAGGTTGAACAAGAAATCAATCAGTCAGCTACGTTGTCCTCCTACCTAATTCCCCTATCTCCCTCCCAGCTCTCTGTCTCTGAGAGAAATGGCTCGCAATTTTCTTAAAATATATTTTTTAAGTTCAAGCTGGTCAGAAGTCACTCAGAAGCTGCCCTGTCTCAAGCAGCTTTCTTCATTCTTTAATGCTGCTGCTGAGCATGAGTAGTTTTGCAGAACAAAAGGTCTAACGGGTTAGGGGAGTCCATGCAAAAGTGTCCCAGCAGTGTGGAAAGCACCTGGGGAAGGTGGTCTGTCATGCTGAACAGAACAAGCTGGATGAGGTCTCCAGCATGTTATTATTCAGCAGTAAGACTATTAAACTGAGGTCCGGCTCTACAGTATGAGGTAACCTTCAGTCAAAGAGCAACATTGATATGAATCATTAAACTGTGCGACTTGGGTAGAATTTACCCATAGAAGTTTTGAATGACCAAGAACCAATTTTTTTTTTTTCCTTCAGTAGCTGCCATCAAATCTGCACACTAGCGTAAGATCTCTAGGCCTGATATGCCTAGAGACAAACACCAGCTTCTCCCACTGACAAGGAAATGGGAGAGAGTGAAAGGGAAAGGCAGGTGTTAACGCTACAGGTCAAGAGAAGTGTCTTAAGGTAAAGTCCAAAACTGGAGGCTCCACAGACATTGGCTGTATTTGAAAATAAAATCTCTAATGAACTCCTTTAGCGTTTATCTTTTTTTTTGCACAGATTTGACAAGTTCATAAGGAAAAAAGTTGAAGGGAAGAGAATTTCACACTCAAGGGCCTAGGGCACGGGGACATGCAGTAAGAACTTGATATGCAGCAGAACTCAGCCTGGCACACGCAGAATGAAACAGAGGTACAATGAGGAATATATTTATGCAGCCAAAAGGAAACACAGAAACCTGCCACTGACAGAGAAGACATATATGGCCAAGTTCCAGGCATAGTAGGTCTCCCAGAGGTAAACTTGTACCATGTGGGACACAAAACAAGGAAGAATACTTGAGGTGGCACAAACCTATTTTCAAGAGGCATGCCTCTTCTCCCTCCCTCTGATATAGAAAAGCGAAAAGGAATGTGTAATCTCTGGTGAGATGAAAATTTAGTGGAGATGACCTCATATAATTTTTGTTCACAGAAGAAAGAGTAGAATAATGAGGCATTTCTCTAGCAGGTCCAGAAAGGGTATCATAAGATTTTAAACATAAGAAATGTGCAAGCTACATCAAAAGACTAATCCTACTTCAAGACTTAATACTACATTGCAACTAACAGTTTACAAAGGGCATCTGTCTGTCAGAGGACTATATTAAGAATTGATACAAGGTATATCATGCACATTTAGATTTTGACTTATGCTTATAAAACTAGTACTGGAAAAATTAATTTAGAATCATCAATCTTGCTAAAAATCACTATGAAAGTGAAAGTCATTAAAGGACACTTTGCAGATTAAGAAAAGACTTTTTGGCATTTTGGATGGACTATCAGATCACTGGAAAAAATAAAATTATTTTCTGATACAGTGTCAGTAGCCTGTGTATAGTAACCCTCTCATTGACAAAGTGCCTGAAACGGAGAAGGTGTTCCAGCCGGCAGCATAGATGGGAATATTTGGAAAAGCAAAGGAACAACTTGCCAACACAATGTTGAATTTACCTTCCAACATAAAAAAAAAAAATAAAAAATCAATTGGTCTGTTCCAGAAAGGCACTCCAAATCTTAGTTAAACAGCAATAACAATAACTGTCTTTCCATCTAGTCCATGATATGGCATAGCTCACAAGTTCTCCATAGCACGTCCACCCAACACTCGTGATGTACAATTCAACAGCAAAATACCATGAAATTTGGAGTGCCTTCATAAGATCTTTTGGTATAATGTCTTGAATATGAGCTAGGTCAGAGGCAGCTGTATGCCATACTGACACAAATACAACTCCTTGCTGAGGACTCAACAGCATGACTCAGAAGATAGAGGGAGAACAAGCACCCAGAAGAGCCAGCAACAAAGGTAGAGATGGATACTCCAAAGAGCATACGCAATACTGGCAAAGAATTATTTAACCTTCACAAGATCTGAGAGTTAGGGAGAGGACAACAGAATCCTATGTAAAGAAAGTTTGCAAAACTGAATGCTATGTTGGAAATAATAAAACAGTACGAACTAGCTGAAAAATGTTAATAAATTTTGAAGACCACAACAAGCACATAAGGTAAACCAATCAGATTTCTATATAAGATTATTAAACTCTTCAGGGCTTAATCCATACAGATGTTAATGACCAAAAGTCTCAAATCAAACACATCAGCAACTGAGCCTTGTAGTTACCAGACTAGCAATCAAAGACACAAACTACAGGTGCTTAACAGTCTGAACAGGAAAAATCTACTAGACATATCCATAACTTGGCATTTTTAACTTTCATGATAAATTCCAGTATAACAGCTTGCAAAATGTCTCCTATCATGAAAAATGAGCCAGTAGCACTCCAGCCATGTGTACGATGCAACAAGGAAACATCACTTGCAATAGCAGACAGGTAAGGCCAGGACTGTGTGTGCCCTAGGTGTGTGTAGGGGTGTGTGTGTGTGTTACACAATTGTGGAGGCAAAGCAAAACTGCACAGCAGCATGAGCAAAACAGCCTCAGGCAACAGAGGAAAGCCTACTACACCTTGAAATGTGACTGCAGTACTTCAACATCCCTACCAACTCCTCAACTGACTACAAGAAACTTAACCATCCCTAATGAAAGCCAACACCAGCCACAGTTCCAGCCACCTTGTTTTATGTTTTAGAAATGGAAGAGATCAAACAAAATCAAAGCAAGAACATTGTTAAAAGCTCTATCCTCTTGGAAAGAATTGGAAAGAAGCTTTTGTAGCCCTTTGCCTAACAGATAAAGAAGGGGCAAGATACAACCCAAGGTGAAGTCACCAAATAATGTAGCAGACTTGCTGTAGATGTTGGAGAAGAGCCAAGAGCACAATGTGGAAATTTTACATCAGTAATAATCAGAACCTCTAGGACTGTTATCTTTAACTATTTTTGATTACAAAATTATTATACTGTAATTGAATATTATCAAACTGCTACTTCATCATTTTAATATAGATAGGAGATGATTCTCAGATATTGCCCTCATTCTGTGTGCACTGCATTTCCTGGAAAACTTATTTTTATATGGAATTGCAGTAATTGCCCAGAATTAAACCATCTCAATTCTGCAAGGGAAAGTCAATAAAAAGAGGTAGCTTTACAGGCTGTCTACTGCATAGCAACCTGTTTTAGGCCTATGAGTGTTAGTTATGATTCCTTTGGATGGGTTACTTCCTCTGTGTGGGCAGCGTTCAAGAATTGCATTATAATATAACTTGCATTATAGTATAGCTAATTCTTAGTAGGTGATGGGTTCCCAAGCAAAAAGAAAAGAACAGGGGAGAAAATGAATGCTGAAGTTCAATACAAGTTGTAGCCAGCAGAAAAGTCGTTTCTGAAATGAGCATAACACACAAACCAGTTCTGCTTTGCTTATAAGCAGAGGAGTTCAGTTCAAACCTTGCTTATTGCACTTCTTTAACCTCTATGATGGCTTCATTTGTTCTTTCTGCTTCCTAGAAAAGATTCAAGCTGAAACTGCAGGAGACCATCACTAAGGATTTATCAGCAGTACAGAACATGCTGCAGCATACTCAAACGCTACCAAGCACAAATATCAGCCACCAAAATCACATAGTGGTTTAGGGGACAAACGACTTCTTCAAACTCATTTAATTTTTCACTCACTGTGTTTACGTATTCATTAACTGAAAAAATCATTACTCTGCAAATTTTGCTCTATCTTCATTGCAAATATGTTCTACATCAACTGTTCAACTGCAAAAACTGTTCATTGCAGTTTGCATTTCATTAGGTTCTTTGCTACAGGTTAAACCTACAGGTTAAACACTCATGATACAGGAAAACTCTGTATACACCTAGTATACACATTATTGATGAGGCTATTCAGCTATTCAAACAATATAAACTGTAATCAAAGAGGACAGAACCTGCCTAAATTTGAATGGAAGGTACATGGGCTTTCCCACACAGCTCATGCCATCATGCTTTTCTCCTTCACAGGTGGGTCAGCAGTAATGTCTTGTAGAACTCCTTTGCAATCCTATTTACTTCACTTTAGTTAATGAAGGATGAGTTTGGCCCTTGATGTTTAATAACTCTGAATTTTAGAGAAACAATTTGTCAGCAACCACCAAATTAATTCACTTTTGAACCTCAGGAGTCGCTTTATTTTCTGTGAGGAAAGGATTTCAATTGAGACTGTCTTCCTTTCATGGATCAAATAGCATGCAAGAAATGTATTGTGCCACCTAGACCACCAATTCTATGAGTTGATTTCTAAGTACTGACCACTGGATGTGCTTTTTTTGTGTGTGCATCTGGGCAGATGTCCAGAGACAGCAATAAAATAAGCAGTTTTTTTCCCTATAGTTTTTCCTTAGATTGGTGGTATCTTTCAGTATCAAATCTTCAAGTCTTCTGAAAGGGGAAGGGAAAAGAAGAGGGCATGGGTACAGAGTACATTTGGAAGCTCAATAATATTTTAATACAAGAAAAGTACTGTTCTGGAAAAGCCGTTTCTAGTATATCCTTCTAATATGTGACAAAAGAATTAACAAATACAGGCACTTCCAGTTCCAAGAAGATGGATCTTCAGGAGTTTTTTTTGCTCTTTCTGCTCACATGGACTTCATTGAGATATTCACAGTAAAACTTAGGGCTGAATTTGTCGCAAATAAAGACCAAACTCTCATATTTGCACAACAAAGTTGATGGCTTTCAGAACACCTCTATGTACGGGTAGCCTGCCTGAGATGATCTAAAGAAGTCTGATTTTTAAATAACCATCAAATAGTTGTATCATAAAAATCAAGGTCAAATAAACTGTCTTCAGGTGGTCATTCAATAACAGACGCTTCTGAAAGACTAATTTTGAAGAGTAATACTTTTTAGAGAAGATATATCTTCTTTCTTATCCCTAAGCAGGAAGGAAATTTGTCTGAAGGACTGTCAGGCGTTTCTTCAGAAGGAGGGGGAAACCCATACGCACACACAAAGCTTGGGAGCAACAGTCATTCACAATGTAACCTGTGTCCAGAAAAATTTGGAAAGAAAGAATCTCACCAGTTTGCACTTCCCAATATTTTTTTCGTACTGCATGCTTCTAGGGGAAGGGAAGAAAGACAAATTGTGGTTTAAGGCATTCAACAGTAGAGAGCTGACCTTTTTTTCCTTTTTCAGCACTTCTTCCTGTAAGCTGTTCTTCTTGGTAATTAAACTACTTAAGATTATGAACCCACTATCAGCTAGTATCAAGAAAGCACACTGAAGAAAGTAAGAATATAACTTTGGCTGTCTGACTCACCCTGAAAGCTTTGCATCAAGATCCATTCTTGAATTGTCATCTCTTTGTTCCCAGTGCTTAATGAGAAATCCTGTAGGTTATCCTCTGATGGGACATGATATAGCCTGAAGGAAAAAAAAAACCAACACAAAACACAACAAACCAAAAAAACCACTATGCCATCAAGAAATAGACAATATGCATAATTGTGGGTTTGAAGTGTGGATTATTTATGTATTTGCAGACGAGCTGTTTTGAAAGAAAAAAATACATAGTCTATTAATAATTTCTTCACTGTATGAATGGGGAAAGAAAAAGTATTTTTATTTTCATTAAAATTCAGCATGCATCAAAGATGAAAAAAAGAGCTTCTTCATGGCTGGAAGTGAATAAAAATTGATGCTTTTAGAATCCTGCTGCGTGCAGCTAGGTAATTTATTTTCCTAACAGACAGAAACATACATGAAGACAGCTAAGAGAACTGTAGTGAGATCACTTGGAAACAGGATCACCTCAAGCAAGACAGTAAACCTTTAAATTCCCTTTAATTTCCCACTGCAAAGAAGACATTTCCACTGTTTCACAACATGTATTATAAGCCTCACTTCTCTTCAACTGATGAGATTTTTGTCTGTCTCTCTACTTTGAAACTATTGCTGTACTAATGTCATAACCAAGTGTCTGAAAAATATTATTAAGAACACTTAGAACAGAAAGAACAAGTCTACTTGGAGCACTCAAGGCAATAGTCTAACTTATTCATATCCTGTTCCTGTGGCCATATGTGG
>VXBO01011923.1:0-20153 GCA_013400135.1 Rhinoptilus africanus | reverse complement strand
TAGTCAGGGCACCTACACTTAAATTTACATGGAAGGAAAAAGCTGAAATGTTAGTGAAGAGTCCTTAAATATTAAAACTTTAGAAGCTTCTGGGCTACAGTGGATGATGAAATGAGACTGTACTTGATGTAGAGGCAAAAAGAGCTGCCTTTGTAATAGAAATTGACTGGCAGTAGGGAGAATCAAATNACATGGTTAATGGAACAGAAGCCTGTAATCTGATGCATGTGAGAGCAAACTATTAGTCTTCAGCAGTGTTGGTTTGCGTCCCCCTTGCGGCTATTTTCACTTTTACTCTTTCCTGAGAGGAGACTACTAGGAAATAGAAGTAAACAAAGTCCTGATGTCACCAACACCACACTGCACCACACACCACTTCAAGGAGGCTAACAAGAAATGTAGTGGAAAGGTTAAACTTTCTTTTGTGCGTTGAATTAAATTGAGTGACAAAGTCAAATCTGACAAAAGCAAACTTGCTTTGTAGTGGTTTTGCAGTGTGCGTGTGGAATACCATTGCAGCACCCCAGTTGGTTGGACTTTGTAATATCAAGAGCTCAGAACATACATATTTGTTTCAAATGACTGCCAGGAGCTGGTAATTTCTTGCTCCATAGATAAAACTTTGAAGTATTTGGAAGTTCAAGATACAAGTAGACTGCTGCTCATTTGCCCCCCAAAAAAAAAAACCACCGCAAACATAGGGGATGAGATTTTTCCTTACTAATTTTTCTTGTTGAAGTTTATTCCTCTAGTAGCTGCTGGTACCAACCACTGCTTTACAGATGTAGAATAGTTAGCTAACTAGTCATTGCCCAATTTGATTGTTCCATCAGTGTGTAATACTTCTGTTTAAATAAATAAAATTTACATAATGTATTTATACTTGGGATGTATTGTGAGATATTTCCTTAATTCCCAGAGAGGAGGAAAAAAACAGCCCAACAGATTATGCCAGCAGAAGTGTTTAACTTCAAAATCTGGTCAAGCAAGCAGTGAAGACAAGCCTTGTAGTTAGTACTCATAACTGAGGAAAACCACTTCCTTCACGTTGATCCTGAGCTCTGGAAAAGGTTACTTTATACACCTGTTTCTTGCACCATCTGCAGGGCTCATTTAAAAAAAGGTGGTGGTAGGGAAGATGGTTTAAAATTAGAAGAAGAAGAAAAAATTAGAACCTGCTAGATCTGTTTTATATCACTAGGATAAGCAGCGAACTTTCATATCTGTAAGATAAAGCATAAGGTAAGATAGCCTGTAAAAGGAAAAATATGTAACTGTCTGCAGAAAAATGGGCACAGTCTCATATGTTTTAAGTGTCAACATTGGCAAAATTTTCTCACTATCTGATACTACTTAATGTAGATCTGAGTTGGATCTACCACTCATCCCAAATATGATTAGGGAATTCTGCAAGGCACTTTAATATTATTAGTAAGACTCATATCAAACACCTCTATCAATAAAACTGTCTGGATGAGGATTACTGGATTGGAAAGACTCTGGCAGCTCTTACGTTTCTGTACGTGTAAGGCTTTGTACTTATGTCTGGGTTTAACTACTGGGAGAGAAAGAAGAAAGTGGAGAAATTAGGAATTGTGTCTTTTGAAAATGGGTTTCTGAGTAGTTGCTGATACTGTTAAATAGATGAACTGCTTGTTCATTTACCTAAACATTTCTTTGCAATAATTGCAGAAGCATCTAATTTCGGAGTCCTCAAACCTTCCAACCCCTACTGATCTTGAAAGTTGTACTCATGCAAGTACGCTTAGGAAAAGAGCAGATGCTGTGAAAACATGTTGACTGCTGAATGCAGAGAAAATACCCTTTAAGGAACATGATGCTTCATTTTAAGCATAGGACTAGCACTTTATTAATCCATGTCCTCACGGCACTCAAATTTTAAGAATGCTTCCCTGACAAGCATGTGGAGCTCTGGCTTACTCGACACAAGCGTGCTGAGCTGCAGCTCTGTCTGGCACTTTTCCCTCTCCACATGGAGAGGAATGGGCAACATAAATGTCAGTGGAAGCTTTGAGTCAGACTTGGAGAATCCCGAGGTCTTGAGGATAGAAAGGACTTGCTGGCTCATCCAGTGGGGAGTTTTATTTACTTGCATGTGAAAATGTGCATATGCTTTGCTGGGCCTCCTGTTTTTCTCTAAGAGATCATTCCATAATTCAGTAGTTACATTAACAAAATTCCATATCATTCAGCCTCTGCTAGGTTTATTATGGCTCCACATGTGCTTTATTCTTATTTATTGCTTTCTACTCTCATTTCTAACACTTTACTTTCTCACCGTTTGATGTTCCATAGTGCCATGTGTATTTAGCTATTTCCTAGTCTTGTGTTTCACTAAGACTATTTACTTCCCTGTCAAGACTCCTGCACTTTGCTTAAATGTTTCTGCACATTTAGGTGTCCTTACAAAGACATAAGATGGAGGCAAGACACCAAGCTTGTTTACTGAGCTCCGGTGTTCAGTAATTCACTCATTAAATAAATACACTTTATAAAATACTGCCAAGCAGAACTTACTACTTAAAACATGCTCTATCTTGCAAGTATAAGACAATTAATGCTTTTATTTACTATTTGTTATGTTTAATTTTTCCACTAATTGGGGAAATGGTACCTTCTATCAGGTGGGCCCTGCTCCCTGGGCTAAGTTGCCTTAACAGTGTGAAATGGTTGTCAGTGTCAAGTCCTGCAAGGAAATCTGTTTTAGACTTGCTTATCTGGGATTAGAAATCCTGGCTAAAAGTACTGAGTAGTCCAGTTCAATCATTTATTGTAGGAATTGTTTGTGCTTTTGATTATTTTTCCAGGTAGCCTTTAAAAATGCAGACTTACAATAGCGACCTGTAGTCATTAATTGTAATCAGTTTTGTGGCCAACTTTTTAAGAAAGTTTTTTAACTTTTACTTTAACTTTTCTAAAAAGAGGGGTTTTTTGCTTTTACCTCTGTCATAACCCATGTGAAATCTGGGGCAAAACTAAATTTCAAGAAAGCTAAACAGCCCTTAAATTACCTTGGTTTAAGACCTTTTTGGGATGTCCAGCTGTACTGTATACATTGGAAACTGAGAGTATACTTTAGCTCAACTGAGACCTGAAGCTGGTTTCATGTTACTGCTTAAGGCATTCTTCTAACTTGGTAGTAATTTCCACTTGGTAAGTGGAAACAATCAAATATTTTGCTTTTTCCTGTTAAAAACAAGCGTTGTTTCTCACACCGGAGTGATGTGAAGAAGGTAAGTATTGATGGAGTAAAAGGCATGAATCTCTGCAAAGCTGTTATTTTGATGTCTCACTCTGTCATTTTGGAAAGAATCAAATTTTGGAAAGAATCGACTTTGCACTTACCAACTCTATTTCGTGACGCTACACTTTCACTGGATACTGTTCTAGTATTCATTTGAAACAGATGTCCTAAACTCTGATTTGCAAATTCCACTGCGATATTTTAGCCTTTCCATCATTATCGAAAGGTAGAGGTTTTGAGACTTGTCTGTACCATTTTATTATAAATTAATCTTTTTCTAATACTTTTTCATTCCTTGGACTTGTAAATACTGGTTGCTTTTTTTTAAAGAATTTATTTGTTTTTGAAATGTTAGCTTGTGGCAAGCCAGCACTTGCAGTATGATGACAAAAAAGCCTAGGCAGCTACTAGGCTGGTTTGATAGACAGGATGTTCTCCTGGCTTTGGGAAGATGATGTCTGCATGCTGAGGAATCATTGGGAAACTTTTCCATTGTCACACTTGGTGTTTGAAATTATTTTAAGATTTATTTTTTAAAAAATATGTTTATTACAAAGAACTCTAGAGACAGCGGTATTGCCAAAGAAATTTCACTGGGATTGCACAATGTACAAGTTGGATCAATACTTTGTCCCAGTTGTATTTCTGGCAATACTTTGTGTGCTAAGCAGAACATTTTCAGTCATGCACAGCATGCTTATCTATGCCTGAAGAGAATGCGTTGAACTTAGAACAAGGCATTCTTCATGTTACATTGGGCTAATACATTCCTAAAACCAAGAATGCCAGTAGTCAAAATCACCTTTAAAATGGTATAGGAATTCCAAAATAAACTTTAAGAATTGTATTTATTCCTTCTCTTAATTAATAGCCTTCTGAATTCCTTCAGTTGGCAACAGGTTGCCTTCAGAAATTGTAGGAAATGTCATCTTATGGACAACAAGAATAGCCCCAAAGTCAGTGGATAAAATACTACATAGGAGCCAGGAATTCCTTATTCTGTGTCTTCTGTTCTGTAGAAGAGCTTGCTTTGCTTCTGTGGCTCAGATGGTGTGTTTGTCTGAAAGACAGAGCTCTTCAATATCCTTAATGTATTGGCTTTCATAGTGGACTCTAGCCCAGAGAATTTAACTAGTAACGAGTTAAAAACTACTAGGGTGGAGAAGGGATGTCTAGCTAAAATATGATCTTAACATCTTTTGAATTTTAAATATCTGAAGATAACACATTTTCAATACAGGTTTTCTAACTGAAATATCTGTGTGCATATATATGTGTATGCATGAATATATGTATTTATATGTAATATAGTCACACACATGTAAGTCATCTTATTCTTTTCAAAATTGCTTAACTAGTACCTCTCAAACTGAAAGCTATTGGCAGTGCTTAGAATCAACTATAAAGCAAGAAGTCTAAAACCTGTGGAGGAAACTTAATGTGTTTATTTTTTTTTCCTGGTACCTGATGCAATTTTGTAATTTTATATATGCAAATTAATGCAGGAAGTTTTGCAGTTTTGCTTGTGCACAAGATTGTTTTATTGCCTTCTTTGTGGTATTTGAGTAGTGAATGTTTAACCCAGTTATCTTACTGTGCATCAGAGCTGCCTTCATGCTCTCTGAAGAGTGGAAATGTTTCCATTGACCAGGAATTTCCCTGGCCTCAGGCTCTCTGCCTGGCTGAGGCACCAAAACAGGGACCTGCTGGATATGGAGGACAGTCTGGAGAGCGGTGAAACTTTATTGTTTTCGTTGTTTGTGTGTGCCAAACTCTTAAGCAAGGAGGCTGTGTTAGTTACGTAGCTAAATTGCAGAGAAGTCTGCCTGAGACCTGTGAAGCAGCCCTATTACAAGGCTCTGTGTGTAAAATAGAAAAAAGAGTTTCAGTACAGTTTCTTTCGTCTCTCTGCTTAAGACAGAATTAGAAATGTCCTTCCATTTTGCTCTCTCTTCTTGATGAAGATGTGGGTGGGATTTATTTTCCAGCTATGGCACTCAGCTCCTTGCAGAAGCCACCTGTGCAGGGGAGGACCTTGCCAAATACACCCTGAACTGTCAGCATCAACTGTCCAGTCCCTTCAGTCTGGACCTGCTATAGAAGCCTTAATGAGTTGAAGGCAAAGGTGACACTCTAAATGAGATAGCCAAGTATGAAGCCATTTCAACAAATATTAGATGAGGTGTCATCTGCGGTTGGCTGGCTAATGAACTGTCTTCCTGTATTTCCCTCTGCCCTTCAATGATAGATGATCATAGTCTTTATGAATCAGTACATTTTATAAAGGTATACATATATATACATGGTATAAATATCTAGATTTGAGTTGTTAACTACTGTGTCTTGATGGTGACCCAACACAACTAATTGGTTTGGAGAGATTAATGTGTTAATTTTTCTCATACACATACTGTGACTATCAGATAATTTGAAAAAATTTATAATACTTAGTTTTCTGGTATTTATCAAGAAGATAAATATACTGCTTTAAAGAATGCTTGATTTCTGTCTTTGAGGATGCGTTCACTTGCTGTTTGACCTTCAATCAAAGGGCAGGTAGTTTCTACCTGATGTGGAGATCAACTTAATGCTGGAATAGGATAGCTGCTGAATGCCAAGTCTGTGCTGTTTGTCAAATGGTGTTGTCAGCCTGGATAGTCTCCTTGAACAAAAAGCATGGAGATGTTTGCATTTTACCAGTTCACTTGTGTAAGATAAATTAGTATCATTGTAGACTGAGTGTTGCAAAAGAATAGACACCTCATTATTTTTCTCTTCTCTTCCAGACTATCATTTTACTCTGGCCATTCTTCATTCTCCATGTACTGCATGCTCTTCCTAGCAGTAAGTATGCCCTTTCTATTTAAATAGCAACAAAAAGTCTGTTAGTTACCTTGTACAAAAATGGAAATACTTACTTGGCTGCATTGTGCAAGGGACAGTGCTTTTGTAGGATGCTAATTGATGATAATTGAAGATTTCTCATTAGGTTGTAAGGGAATGCCACTGGTATTGGGACAAGAAGTAGAATTATGTTCAAATGCCTAAAAATACTTAATATGGTAATTAGCTTGTGTGAACCTGGTGACAAGTGGGTTTAGAAAATACGTTATATTGAAAGTATTGCAAGCCATAGAAAAATAATATAATAACATATGTCTGACTTAATGAAAAGCCTGTTTAAAAAACAAAAAGGAAAAGTTAAACTCTGATCAAACATGTGTGGGCTCATAAGCATAAACCAGCAGATCAACTTGAATTTTTAAATTCCTTTTCATTTTCTCCTATCTTTTAGGGGCAATTCACTAATGCTTCAGTTGGAGCCTAATATATTTTGGTTCAAACTGTTCTAAGTCAACTAGGGCAAATTATTGTCACTCCTAGGATGAGCTTTGTAATGCTGAAAGACTGGTTTGGTTGTTCTCCCCCTGCTAATTTGTAACGCAGAAGGTATTAAACAACTTTGTGCAACTTTGTTGTTCATGTAGTACTAAAATTAGGCTCTAGTCCTGGGTATAAATTGCTAACATAATACATACATGCTGGGATCTGCACAGAACTCAGATTCAATTTGCATTGTCATCTTGATTGCATTTTAAGCAATAGTGTAACAGCCACAGTGAGTGGACAGATTATTCAAACTATACAGAAAGGAGTGGCTCTTCAGTATGACATTGCCTTTATAACATTATCTTTTAAACTTTATTTTATAATAAAGCTTTTTCAGAAGCTCGATATTCAGTTTGGAACTATCATTGCAGTTTGTTTATGGCTAAACCTGTTTAGTTCCTCTCCCCTCTATTACCTATCTTTATCTAATGTAAATATAAAGAGTTCATAAAAGTATTATGTCCTGGATTTGACAAGAATACCTCCTGTCTGTCAGCTGTTTTTTCTAATAATAATGGCTTTATTTGCTCATTATGACTAGTAACTTCCAAAATTGTATAGGTCCACTTGTGATATGATTCCCAAAATAGAATCCACTGTTTCCATTGTACAGTGGAGCAATTGCTCCAGTATTAGGAGCTCCTTCCTAATACTGACTTGCTCTGCTGGGTTCACCATGCCCTTCTGATCCAGCTTCTCCATGCATGATTTTGTTGAACAACGTGAGAATGTGATACTGTGGCCACTCAGCAGCACAAAGCTTAGAGACAAGAAAAAACTTGCTAGATGTGTGGCAATGCGTATGGCTTATAATTTATACTGACGGGACTACAGTCATTTGGCAGGGATCTGAATCTGTCTGACCTCTGTCACATGTATGTGTGAGGAGAGTCCTGCAGGCTGCAGCCTGGGGAAATGGTGGTGGTCTGGAGGTCTTCTCAGCTNTTGCTGCAGTACTGAGGCCATCTCTAGTTGAACACTGTGTAATAGAATATGTGCTGAATAGTGTGGACTTCAGACCTTGTTTGTGTAACCTACTAGGATTTGAAAAAAACACAGCACTTGGCAAGAAAGTCAAGAATTCTTTATTATGAAGATACTAACTTCATGTGGGTTGAATAATGCTTTCTGCAGTTGCCTGTGGCATGGCTTTTTGAATCCACGCAAAGGAACATGTGTGGAGAGTTCCTCAGCCTTGAACCTTGCCTCTGGTGGGGCTTTGTGTGTGAGCTTCACTCTTGGCAACCTCCTGCATCGGGGAGAGGTGGGACAGTGGCAGTCAAATCTGAATATCACTTTGAAATCATTGTGGGAGCTTGTGTCAGTCCTGGTTCAGCAATGAAATAAAACTTCCTGTGACTCAGTATGCTGCTCCAGAAACTGTCCTTTTCATTCAGTTCTGCAGTAACCGTACAACACAGCGTGGCTTTACTTAGCTCCCTTAAGCTAGAAGGGTACAGATGTCTCTGACAAATGTCAGGTTAAGAGTTAAATAGTGTTTAGGAGATGAGTTTATTATTCAGTAAACTTGTGAATGAGCAGACAGAATTCTGGCTGGAGAAGGCATTTTTCATCTATTCCTGCACCCCAGTTTCTTGTTTAATCTCTGGCTGATCTATTGCCCAGTACAAGTAAGAGGCTTTGTGGAGATTACGCTTCTACTTTCTTCTGTCCTATAATTTCTGGATTCTGGATTATTCATCCAGAAACTGTTGGGAGACTTTCACAGGGACATCTGAAGAAGATTAATGACTCTTGTGCAGAATGTTTTTACCTTGACGATTAACACAGCATTACTGCATACCAATTTTTGCATTGAATGTGATCTTTTTATTAAGAAAAAAAGTAAAAAAGGAAAAAGTACAGCTGTCTTCAAGCAGACAGCTACTGCAGGAAGATAAGGAAAACTGCTTTCTAACACTCACCATGCTCCTTGCCCATGTGGCAAGGCAGAGTGCTGCTACTGGCTTTAAACCAAACCCATGGCACTCGATAACCTGTTCTTTAACTGAACTCTTATGTTGGCTTCATCTGCTCCTTGCACACTTACTCCAGCCATGGACTTGAGTCATGAGTGGGACAGACTCGTTAATATGTGGCATTACTCACAAGCCAGTATTAATCATAACCAGACACTAGCATGCTGTTTTTTGGAGACACTGCTATGTGTGCATGCTGCAGAAACCATACTCTAAAGTGTTACTTGCTGAACACGCACACCGTGTAAGGTTATGCGTTTCAAAAATGAGGGAACATTTTTGGGGAATCAAAGGGAAAATGATCTCTGCCACAGACCGCAAAAGCGGTGCAACTGTGAAATGAGAGATGCTTGAAGTGTGTGGCTTAAATAAAGCCACTTTGCAAAATCCTAGGCAAAGTGGTGAAATACTCCTGCAGCTTCAGGTACTTAAAGCAATTGAATTACGAACAAGTTAAATTGTAGCTTTTTTCTGTTCTGTGCATTTGCACATGATGGATTAAAAATGAACATAAGGGTGTTCACTAGTATTTTCAAATGCTTCAGATGCTTTACACCTTTGGTGACATGAGAAATTCCACAAGTCTCAGTGGGAACTGGGGTATCTGAGTTCTGACTCCATGGCTTTGCTGGCATTGGGAGAAAAACCCTGCAGTTTTTAACTGGGCTGCATGTTCCACCTCATAGTGAGGGCAGTACATGGAAGCACCTGACAGTTCGGGCTTTATATTCAGGTTGGACTAGATGATCTACTAAGGTCCCTTCCAACCCTAGGATTCTATGATTCTATGATTCTATGATTCTATTTTGACAAAAATGGTAAGCTGTAGATGCTTCTGAATTTTTTTGAAAGTTCATCTCTTCACAATATTGTGACTTTAATGTCTTCATATTATGGGGGTTCATTAATCCGATAACAGGATTTTATCTGGATGGTTTTTCGTTTTCTTGCTTCAGGATTATATAGAAGAAAATGTGTGATTTATTTCAGAAGGAAAGATAGAAGCTGAAAAGCTTAAAATTCCAAATTGAAAATACATAACTTGAATTTTAAATAGCTAAAGAAACATGAAAGAATACAGTTTCACATGAACTGTTCAAAATGATTCGTCTAAGTAAGCACATATCTGGGAATTGGAAGCATTTCTTCTTAGTTTGTCTTTTGGTTTGTGGGACAGCATTTGAAAGCAGCACATAACTTTTAACTTCGGGAGTGGAAATACTTGGTGCATAATTTGGCCTCGTGTCTTTCTGGGGGGACATAAATAACCTTTATTCCCCAGCATTTACAGTTACTTAATACTGTCTTTACTAGGTTCCTTGCAGGAGCAGTGTTCACCTTCCATGCATGTGGCAGTTGAGGTCTTCCAAGTAGAAGTAATGAGTCTGTGATAGCATATCAACTTATATATTTCCATAATTGATAGCAGCTTCATTAAGCTAGTCCCTGCTTTAAAACCTTTTATGGCAAACTGGAGTGAGTCTACATTTTGATACCATGATGGAATTGCCAGTGTCCTCCTGTGCAAAATCTTGACTTTTACTGGTGTCATGTAGCTTGCTGTGTGTGAACATCTGGCATTAAAACAGAAGCAAGGGCAGTGCCTACTGCAAATCGCTGTGGCACCTGCCACTAAGAAAGGAGGTCTGTTCAACTGCAGAGTAAGGAGAAGAATTAATAAATTCTGTTTCATAAAACACTTGATCTAACAAGTTCTAGAAGAGTGATAATATGATAGAAATGTGTGGATTTTGAGTAACTTTAAGGAATGTTAAATACTTTATGTAATCTACTTATTTAAATGAGCAGTAGTCTATATCGCTTACCATTCTTACATCGTAGAGATGACTGCTGCTTTTTTAACTGGATGTTACATTGCTCTGTACCTGTGAAAAAGCCACTGTGTCTAGTGTGACCTTTTTAAGGCCTGGGTTTTCAGCCTACTGCCAGGTTAGACTTGTGGTTTCTTCTAGTTTCTAACTCACTGGTATATGGAATGAGTGAAACCACAGAAAAAAATCTGCTTGCAGACGGTCAGGTCAGGAAGTTATGTTGGAGAATGTATTTTGAGATTCATTTGGCAGAGTTAGGTGGGTCAGTTTGGGTCCAGACAGAGCCATTATCTCTGGGAAGCTTTTGCCAACAACAGCTTCATGTGAAAACTTGAAGGAGTTTGAGCTGCAATATATGTAGTATGTGGGAACCCAGTGACCTAGTGACAGATGTTGGATCCCAAATGGTCTCTGTCATCCCCTCCTCCTGCTGCTCCTTTCCTTTCATAGTTAAGCAGCTGGCACGGTCTCTCCTGTATCAACAAACCCGATTTGTCTTGGCTTGAGGAGTGAGAAGGGTGAGTGTAGTTGAACACCTCTTCTAGCCATGTCCACAAGACCAAACTAGCACCCTTCCTCTGGAGTGGGAGATGCTGCAGTTAGCCATAAGTTTTTCCTTTGACTTTTTTTCCCAACCTATGTCTGAAACTATTCTAAACTAAAATGCTAAATGTTCTCTGTCCTCAGTAGAGAGAATGACCCTGCTGGAACTGTTGCAGTTGGCAGAAATGAGCGTGTCCCTGAGGATCAGGTTGCTGTAATAGAGTCGGTCTTGGCTGTAGGTGGCCTGGGCACTTCCCTGCCTGCACCTAACCTGCAGTGAAGAGCAGGGCTGCAGAAACCCAGCCAAGCTGCCCTGCTATTCTGGGGGCCGCAGTATGTTTGTGTTGCTAAGACTTGGGACAAAAGCAGATGCTGCACAGTGTAACTTGAGTGGCCCTAAAGCTCTCCCAAATTTCTTTGGGAAAGAACATCTTGTGTGTCCAAGGACGCAAGGAATTAGAGGGGGACGGCAGAGCAACTGGTATTTCAGTGACCTAGGCTGACAGCCGCCTTCTGCAGAGATCATAGGCTAAACACAAGTGAAAACCGGGTTTAGGCTGCTTTTTGTACTTGTGCTCCTAAATGTGCCAAGCAGGTTTTCTTCTTGAAATGTCTTTAATTGTTTATGTTAGGATTGGAAGTTGAGTGAAACAGTACCCCCATAAGACCCTGGGAGCCTTTAACACAGTATTTTAGGTATGTCTGTCCGTTCCCAAATGCTACTGACTAGAGCTCAAGAACAGTCTTTAATGTGTTCATACCCACATGAAAGTTGAGGACTGCCTAGTCTTCAAAAACTAATGAAAAGACATTTGTTACTGAAAATGTTTTGTTTGGCTGTAGCTGTGGGTTGTACCAAGCATCTTGAAGCAGAGATGAAAAAATAAAGGGTAACTGGTAATGCTGTGAGGCTCAGGTATGGAGACACTTGTGCTACTGCTTGTATGTGCTCGTAGTATTCTTTTAATATCAGTATTAGACTTGTATAGTAAGCAAGCAAAGCAAAATGACTTTTTCATAGTTTGCTTGGGAGTTACGGCTGTCAGTACTGGTGAGATTATTGTAAACTGTCTCCTGTAGGACTGAGCTGACAGCAATACCTTGCAGTGCTTATGTTCTTCTAGCAAAGGTTTCTGTAACTCGGTAGACACAACAGAAAAACACTTCCTCCAAACTGAGGAACACATTTAGGTGTTTTTCTCCTAAGAGCCAAGTGTTAGCAATTGCAGTGAAATAAAATGTTACTGTTTATCCTGCTTTATGGTAAAATGATGTCAATAAACAATTATTTCTGCAATGTACAGCCAAGTTGAGGCTGGAGGATTAAAAACCCAACAAACATTACTTTTCCAGTGGGAAATGTCTGTACAGAATTGATTGTACTTTTGATATTGAATTGAGAGTTGGGCTATTACTAGTAACAGACAGGATTTTTTTTCCCATTGCATAGGAGGCAGCTCTTGGACATCAGTTGCCTTTTGACAGCAGCATGCAGCTAACCTAAGGAGGTCAGACTAGTGCATGTTCTGCCCTTTTTCTGTAGTTTGGTCACTTCCCCCCCTTAATTCATCTGTCCAACAGTTCAGTTCCCTGTACCAGTTCACCACAGGGTTCAAACATCAGAGATGGCACAGGGTAGTCAGCAGGAATACATGGTTAAAATAAAAAGCATAGACCATCCCTTTGAACAGCAGCCTGATACAGCTCCATCTTGAAGAAAATGCAGACCCTGATATCCTTTTCCTTCACTGGAAAGGGAAAAATTAATTCTGTAATGTTGCTTCTTTCCCCTTGTTTTCTTTCTACCCAATAAAAATAAGACAGATAATGTTGCATATGTACCAGGGATTATAAATAGGCATTTGTTATGAAATGGAGAAGGCAAAATAAACCTTAAAGTTGCCTCTTTTTTTTTTTAAGAACCTCAGCTTGTGAGTGACTCATGAATTCTGCTACATCTCTGCCGTGCTTTTATTATATGGTTTTCTGTTTGGATGTGAGTCTGTTGTGTTTAAAATTACATGGGATAGGCATTATCCACATTAATATCAAGCTTTACATATAACAACCTGCACACTGATTTCTGGCTTGCAGGCAGTATCTTGTTGGTTGATGCCTAGAGCTCTGTGTTTATTCGTGGATTCAGTGCTTACAGGTATAAAGCAAGCTGTTGCATGTAACACTTGCATAAACACAAGAGTGTATATGACAGGTTCTTTCTCAGCACATCTTGTGGCTCTTGGCGATCGCTTTGTGCTCAGAACTGCAATTTTTAAACTGTTCCTTGGATTCTTACACTTCCTTGAATTCCAGAGTTTGTGCTAGCTGAAATGTGATTAATAGCTTTTATACAAAGCTATTTGAATAATGGTCTTTATACAAACTAGCTTTTATACAAGTGACTCTCTTAAGTTTCCCGTAACATGAAGAAAGGGGAGAGCTATTTTACAAACCTTCACAGAAGAAGTAGGGAGCTTGGAAGATCTCTGAAGATCTTTTTCCTCCCCCATTGCCTAACCTGAGCAGGGCAGAGATGCCTTGGTCTGTGCTGATGGATTGTTGATGGGGGCTGCTGATTGTTGAACAGGGAGATGGCAGATCATCCATCTGTCTAAATGTTCATTTTCTGTTGCTTTATAGCAATATGCAAGAGTCCAGGGTGAATGTCTCGGCTTTCTTTCTCTTGGAGGATCTTGTTTGAGTAACTCCTTGTACCAAAGATACTCGGATGCAAACTGTGCCTTGTAGAAGTGGGTGGCACTGTGGTTTCTGGAGTCCTCTCTCCTCACAGAAAGCCAGTGACTCTTACTTACTGGTGGAGCTGTAGGGTGGATAGTTACTTTGGCGCTCTGTGCATCTACTTGGCTTCCTAATGGAAGAATTCAGTCTTAGGAGCAGGGAATTTAGTCCTGTAAGGATTTCCTTGGGTTACCATAGAAATGGAATTTTCCTATCCTACAAATGTGCCCGGATTCTCAGCCTTTATTCCTAACCCCAGGTAGGAGAATTTTGCCCCCTCTTTTATCAGATTAGGGGCTGGTTTTTTCTGTAGACTTTGAAATGCTAGTGCCTCCTGTGCTTTCCATTCTTCCTTCCACCCCTGCCTCATTAATAAACCCACTGAAACACGGTACCTTCCACCATCCTCCACCCAAGAAATCCCAAAGCCAACCACATACATGCATACACACACTTGAGGCGGCTTACGCATTACTATTCAGAGCTTCTCAGTTTGGGAAGAATCCTTGCGGTGGATTTCCACAGCACTGATTACTGTTTGTGGCTCTTGGGACTTTTTGGGTCAGCAGTCTTGCTTCGAAGTATGAGCTTTTCTAACTGTAGTCAGTAATGGATCCAAATACTAATTATAACTGCAGTAGGATCTTGTGCCTGTTAAAAGCAAAAGAGTAATGCCATAGGGCTTTTCCGTAATGCTCAGATATCATGAAACCAAAGTTAGACATGAGTAATGGTAAATGCTAAGTAAAGTAAATGCCGTTTACTTGCTCTTTCCCAAAACATGTATTGGCTACTGTGGTCTCTCAAAGTAGGGCTTATTTCGTAAGAAAACTGACTTTCTGCACCTTTGTTTCTCCTCCAGACCCTTACTGTTTGTACTTGGACAAATTGAGAAGTGTTCTCATTTCCCTGTGTCACAGGGGAGTTTGCTCTCTGGGAAAACCAGATATTCTCTCTGTTTTGCTATTAACTTCATGATGCCTTGAGTGTATTAGGATTGAGGAGACAAAAATAAGAGAGGGAAAATAGGTTCATCTCCAAAGGGAAAGTGTGATTCTGTTCCTTAGGACAGAACAGGACACCTTTAGGAAATGCAATTACTAGGGCCTTTTGATATCAGTAAATATAAAATCTTATTGAAGAAAATCCATTTTTGGAAGGTAATAGAACAAATCAATTGGTACAAGTAAAACTCTTCCTGTGTGGGGGAAAATCCCCCCAAAACTTTCTTCCTTTTGACTTCCATTCTTAAAGGAGGACTGAAAGTGCAGTGGTATTTCCCATATCTTAATACGCGAAACATTTTGCAGTACAGAATTTTTTGTGTAATAGGATTTGGGGAAAAGAAGATGAGAAGGTACTGAATAAGAAATGACCAAGGAGTTTGAAGTATTGAAACTAAATATCTGAAATGATGACCTCAGTTATTGGTGTGAGTAGGTTTTGGTAGATTTAAAAGAATTTTGTGCCCTCAAGGTGGGGATGTGAGAGGGCAGCTGTTATGAATTTTTCCTTTCTTGTGGAGCTTCATGGTTAAACCTCCAAAAGTCCATCTGGGAAATAAAAATCACTGTACTTCAGAACTGGGTAGGCAGGCATGTGTATATGTGTATTAATACTGCTTTGGTGGAAGAGCATACTTGAAAGCTATTCTAGAAATGTTAAGAGTAGCAAATAATTCTCCAGTTGCAGAGACCCTTCCATTCATGTCTGTGGTTTCTTATGAGAAGCCACAAAGTAGCTGTGAGTTTCTCTTCGTTCCTGTGTGTATTTTTAGGAATGAAGTACTAGGCCATAGATGAAGAAGAAACTTGTGTTCAGGATGTGTGTGGCGTTGAGAACATACTTTCATTATAGAGTAAGCATTAGCTAGTCAAGGAAAGAAAGTTGGAGATTATTTAATCCCGTTACAAGAAAGTTTCTATGAAACCTATTTGTGCACTCTTAGAATGAACAAACCAAACACAAGAAAGAGGAGGATGGTGGAGTGAAGGGAAAGGGATGGCAGCTGAATAATGTCACTGAGCGATGGGACAGATGCTCAGAAACAGGACAGGAGGGAAGCTGTAGCATGGTCAAATAGCTGTTGCTGACAGGAGTGACAGACAGCGTTCTGGTAGCACCAGAGCAGCTCTGGGTGCTCCTGGGGTGTTCACAGGCTCACAGATGTATTTCTCAGTAACAACTGAAAAGTTGTGACGGAGCATGACCATAGCATTGACCAGATGATGTTTCCTGAAGTTCCTGCTGCTTCTGTAGATTACAAGTTTCACTTGTAAATCTTACTCCTTTCTAGCAAAGAGACTAGGGTGGGGAGACAGGCAGGGCTTTGCTTCCGTCTCCCTTCTTTAAGCCTGTGCTGTAAATGACTTCAAAGAGGAGCAAAGGAACCTGAGGCATGCTGTGCACACCGGGAGGGGTTCTGAAGTCACTGCCCTCTGTTAGTCAACAGGGTCAAAAGAGTAGTAAGTGGGACATCTCTATATTGTGTGTATAGTGCTGTGTAAGGACTAATACTCTTGGGCATACTTATGGTATCGACCTTGATTTATATTTAATGGAATTACAAGGCAAAAGCTCTTCCTTCTCCTTGGCCGCTGAATTTTCCTGCGCGATCCTGCTGGCCTGTTTCAGCCCAGGCGTGGCTGTTGCCTTCAAGAGTGAGTCACGGTGGTAGGAGGAATCTTTGCGGGGGAGCGTGACTGCCTGAGCCTATGAAAAGCAGTGTCAGTTTGAAGTTACCTGCTCAAAAATAACAGGGATTTTGCTATTGCAGCAGCTGGTTAATAAAACAATCCCCCTCTGCTGAACAACAACAGTGGAAAAAAACTCAATTGTAACCAGAAGAACAGCTGCGGCTTCTGAAATTAAACACAGCGGTGATCAGTCACGCTGACACTTCTCTGTGGTATGATTTCTCACCCTTCTCACAGCTAGTTTTAGAAAAATATAAATCCATCTGCTGGTAGACGGTGCAAGGAGGGGTTTGGACATTTCCTATGCAGCTACTGGAGTTGCTGGTGTGCAGAAGCGCCTAGAACTGATGGAGCCTGTAGCCAACTGTGTGCGTTCTGCAGGTGATAGAGCAGCTTCAGGTCTTCTTTATGACTGGACAGTACTCTCTTAGTACGGAAATTAAGTCTTCACAGTTTGCTTTTAGTGTGGCTTGCCTCATTTTCTTCCCCCGTTCAGGAGTAAACCTGGTTCCCCACCTGTCTGCAGTTGCATAACCCTTTTTGTTTCTGATACCACTATACATCTCTGCCAACTACCATAAATGCTTACATGGAAAAAACTTTATTAAAGCAAGGTAAATCATAGAATCATAGGGGTGGAAGGGACCTCGAAAGATCATCTAGTCCAACCCCCTGCCAGAGCAGGGCCACCTTAGAGCAGGTTACACAGGAACGCGTCCAGGCGGGTTTTGAATGTCTCCAGTGAAGGAGACTCCACCACCTCCCTGGGCAGCCTGTTCCAGTGCTCTGTCACTCTCACAGTAAAAAAATTCTTCCTGATATTCCTCTTGAATCTCCTATGCTCCAATTTTTAGCTGTCTTAAGTGGAATTTAGTGGGAACAGGGAAAGAGGAAGGAACAGCCAGTATCAAATCATCAGCCAGCTCTTTATAGGCTCCCTCTGCTCCTCAGACACACCTCTGCTCCATTTGGTGCTCAGGTGGTGCTCTGGCCTACTGTTGGTAAATCCAGCAGCAGTATTAACATAAGACTATTAAAACACCTTTTGTTAAAAGAACTGTGTGATAGCTAGCTTTTGAAGCAGCTAAACAACATTTTCCCTAGTGGTGAAATAAAGGTCCCCAGAAACACGCAGTGCCCACCACTTGAGGGTGGGGGGAATTATTTTCCAGTTCAGGCTTAGCTGTAGCTGCTTCAGAATCCAATTTCACCCTGACCTTGCTATTAAAGAAAAGTGGTTATGGATAGGGTTGATCTTTTTGATGCTCCGTTTATAGCTGAAAAAGTCAGCATGCCAAAATCATGATATAAGTTACTCAGAGAAACCAACTAAACATTCCCCAAATGTTTAACTCTGGAAAGTAGCACCTTTGCATTTACAGTGTGTGCTCTGTGCCTGTGTTTGCATTGTAAATGTAATGCTTCTAAAAGGTAGCCATGGCTTTTGAAGTCCCACCATGGAGGGATTTACCAGAAGCTTAGTGTGCTGGCCTAGTGCCGGAAGCCTGTGTTTTAGTGAGCTTCTACGATTTTGCAAGACTGTCAATTAAGGTTTTGTACTCGACCTGAAGTTCCTAGATGGTACTGAAAAGATATACTTGAACTGTTAAATATAACTTCCAACTGTATTGTTCTCCTCCGTAAATCCGGTAACTCTGGTGCCTTTTTTGGTGACAGGATCAAGTTCCAGAATAAATTCAATGATGTTTACAGGGTGGATTTGGAGAAGCTCCTCTTACAGCTGAAAGAAGAGGTCTCTGTCCCAAGACAGACCAGAGAAGGAAACAGAAGTAGGGTCTTAGATTGGATGGGAAAGTAATAGAGTTAAATACAGTTAATTTGAGATAATATATCAAAAGCATGGATATACACAACAGAAATAGAGATGAGGGGAGAGAAGCAGCATGGGGAGTGCACGTACGCGCTTGCTCACCAGAGTGGTAACGGGGTTAACATGCAGCTAAAAAGGACTAGGGAACAGATGGAGCTCAGTGACCTGCACCGGTGACAACTGAGGAATGCGATACTCGATGTTATCAATCATCACATCACGTTAGTTATGACACTAATTGCAGCTGGAATATTATGCTAAAAGGTGGCAATACTAAAGGTGACTGGAATTGTGAGTAAAGTTAAAAACTGTCAGCTCCGTGTTTAGTATATGTAAACTTTACTGAAGGTGTTAATGCCATCTGCTCAGCGCAAGATGGGGCTCCCGTGTTTGGAGGACTGTAAATTTGGATGGTTGCCAGCTAGCATTTGTATATCACTTGGAACATTTGTGGACATTAGCATGTCTCTGAACATGAATTTCAACTCAACTTTTTGAAGAGATGCAACACAATTTTACACAATTATTGTTTCTGTATATACTGCGTTTTATAACACTTTCTCTTTCCCTTTTAGCTTTACCTTCAGGCCAGAATGAAAGGAGACTGGGCAAGACTTGTACGTCCTACTCTACAATTTGGCCTTATTGCTACATCTATCTATGTGGGCCTCTCGCGTGTTTCTGACTACAAGCATCACTGGAGCGACGTTTTAACGGGACTCATCCAGGGAGCATTGGTAGCTGTGCTCATCGTAAGTAATTCCCAAGGGGGGAGTGTGTAAATGCTGCTTTTACTAACAGCACCTTAGGACTGCAGGCTGTGTTCAGGGGAAAGCAGACCTGTCTTCAGAATGTTTTGAAAATTGCTGGAGAGGGGCGACAACGCCTTGAACCGGGTGTAGCAACAGCACTTCAGGGAATGGGGCAGACTCCGGGCCAGTGATAAGTGGCTGGTTTAGCTGCTCGGCAACACAGAATTGTCACTGCCCAAGAGCTTTTCAAATCACTGAGATGGAAACGCTCAACTGCAAAACTGTGTGGGCCTCTATAACCATACCTTTTGCTTCTAGCCAAATTCTGAATCTCAGGTACAATAGCAGAGGAGACCTGTGCATGAGGTACGCAGGGCAAAAAAAGCCTTTAAGGATAAGGACAGGGTGAAAGTGTCTGCCAGCTCACACGGCCTGCGTTTGCAGCCTGACGGGGCACTCAAACCCTTCACGGCTTCTTGTGCGCGTTCGAGTGCTGAAAGGCGTTCACAAGAAGCTCGTGAAGCTTCTCCGTACTGATGGGTGAAAAGCTATCCCAAGGAACAGAGCATCAGCTCAACTTGGAGCGGCAGGCCTGGCCGACCCCGTGGCAGCGGCTGTGCTGGCTGCCACCAGGGTGCCGTGGTGGATTCACCCATGGGAAGGGACAGATCAGAGAGACTGCGCTTCAGAGGCATGAACGAACTGAGGTCATACTGCAGAATTCCCGGAGCAAGAATTGAGGTTCACCTGGAAGAGACACCTACAAGATAATCAGCGCTTTCTCAGCGCAAAGTCAGAAGGGTATGGTGTCACTTGAAGACAAAGCTTTGTTTACTTTTCATGATCAATCATCAAAACAAATCTCGGAGCAGCTCTGGGAAACTCTACATACCGTATTAGCCATTATTAAATGGCTGCGTGTTGACTAAAACATAATCCTACTGCTCATTTTTGCAGTCTTAATTTTCTGAAAAGGGGTGCAGGGAATGAGAAGTGTCAGGGATGTAAGAGCTAAGGGCACTTCTATTAGGAATACAAGTTTAGTGAAGGGTGTTGGATGATTGAGAGATCTTGGAGATGCTTGGTAATACAAGAATGAGCAGAAGGTGGCATTGCAGTGAACAGA
>VXBO01011916.1:0-10495 GCA_013400135.1 Rhinoptilus africanus | reverse complement strand
GAAAATATTTAAGTAGAATTCTGTCTAGGCTTGTAAACTTAAACACAGCTGTATTTTATTTTAACTTCTAGTCCCAAATCTGGAAATTACAGCTCTCTGGTTCTTGACCCTTTTGTTATGTCACAGCTGACATACCTCAGAGTAATTAGTCTTAGTATAGAAACAAATAAGCCATAACATCAAAGGCTGGGTATTAGAACCTGCCATTTTTACTGCTTTAGAATAATCCTTGTGATATGTAAAACAACTTATTAGCATTTATATGTAATCTTTGAAAGCAATTTATCTATTAACCAGTCTGTCCTTTCTGGGAAGGGTTGAATGTCAGCAGTGGTGATTTTATGTTAATCTGATGTAGACAGAAGCTCCTCTTACTATTGATATCCTTAGTTACAATGATCTGTAGTACACTGGACAGAAGTTTGATTTCCAGTGTTGCACAGGACTGATGCTTTTCATGTTTTACTTAACACGAAGGAGGTTTTCAAATAAAAGCATCTAACTACAACCCACTGCCTAAAACGTGAAGTATCAAAATAATAAGCATGCTTAACTGTGTATGTGGGCGTTATTTTCAGCTAAACTGAGTGGATCCAATTACAAAAGCAGTGTCCTTTTTTCCCCTCTTGCAGCTTAAGTCTGTCATAAGAGTCCTAGACTCCTTCAGCCTTGTCTCTAGAGAGAAAGTGAGGCTTTTAGAATTTAAAAACTAAAAAGCCTATCCTGTTCCCCAGTGACTGCAAGTTCTTGACATTCTCACTAGTCTTGGGAAAAATATCTTCAAGTTCAGACGGGACAATCCATGACGTGAAAACTGACTGGAGTGAACCGTCTGCAGCTGGGGGTCTTGAAGAATTCTGGACTAGAAGGAAAGCCATTTGGCAGTAACGTATCTTACATCCTCTTCCCCTTCCACCCCCACAATTTGGAAAGTCGGGGTGAATATAGAAGAAGATTTCATTTCTACAGTGCTTTGAGATTTTGGAAAAGGTGGCACAGAGACCTCTGTGTTTGATCATGACTACATTAAGCAGAAAGAATAAAATGTTCAAAGTTATAAACACAGCATTTCTTTCATAGCCTTTTTAAAAATACTATGTGTTTTTCTACAGGGGAGTAGTTCCTTTCAGCCAAAGGAAGAAAATGCTAGAAAAGGCCAGAGCAAAAAATAAANAAAGCCGAAGTCTAGTGCTGGTATCTCCTCTATGCCAAACATAACCGTTGGAACCCAGGCAAGTGCAGCTGTCACAGGTGGCATTTTTACAGTCCTATATAATGAGCTTACAGCCAGTTCTTAAAAAAAAAAACCCACCCAAACCAAAACAAATTAGCTTCTGTTCTTGTTATGCATAAAAGTTGTATCAAAAACTTGGCATTAACAGAGTAGGTTTTAATTATATGACTGTAAATCGATGTGTCCTGTTAGTGGTGTTACTGTTTTACAAGTATGGTTATTGTTACAAACATGGAGGAACAAGCCGTACTCATACAAAATACTTCTGTTTTAACTTACCTACTGATTCTTTATTTTGAGAGAAAGTAAGGATAGAAATACAATTCTGAATAGAGCTCATAGCTTTGTAAATGATTTGGCATTTAGGTGCCTGCAATATTATAGTCTGGGTTTGATTTATTTATGCAGTGGGATAGGCCTTTGGTTTGAAGCCTTTACCAAAAAGACTAATAGCTGATACGGGTGTGTAGAATTACTTTTGTCATTAATATTAGAACTAGTATTAGACAAAACATCTGCTTCCCAAGGAGCGCATTTCTTTTGGTTCCCAATCCATTCTAATCAACTCTAGAATGAGTCTTTGTCATTGGATGAATTTTTCCTTTTGTGGTTGAGCGTCTAAAACTATATATTAAACAGTTGCATTGCTGACGCTGTTGCTTTCAGCTGTGAAGTGCAGAACAGCCTCTTTTTTCCTAGCAAAGCGCATAGCACGTCAGGCTGACTTTTTTTTTTCCATCTAGTTCCGTAAGTTTTCTTATTTTTTGACTACTACATATGTCACCAAGGAAATGCATGCATATATGATTTCCCTCAGTATAATCCATTGTTTTAATAGAAATAATTATTTCTATCTGTAGGTGTGTTTAAGAAATAACCCCCTCTATCATGCTGGAGCAGTTGCTTTTTCAATCAATGCTGGAATTCCTAAAGTGGGTGTGTTAATGGAGTCTGTTTGGAACATGAATGACAGCTGTCGATTTCAGCTTCGGTCACCTGAGAGCTTGAAAAACATGGAGAAAGCTAGCAAAACTACTGAGGCAAAGTAAGTGTTGAGAACACGCGCACATACGCTCAGAACATGGATTTGATACACTCTTGACTTGGTGATTGATTAAAAATTGAGAAGAAGAAAATGTCAGGTTTTATCATTTTGAACTTTTTGCCTTCTTTATAAGATTCTAGCTTTCTTGTAAACTCTGTTAAATGTGCAGAAATGCTCACTGCAGGAAAAGCGTCTTAGTTGTGTGAAACCACTATGGAAATGTGAAATGCAGAAGGAATGTTAAATTAAGACTTTCCTTCAGTGTTTCATAAAGTTTCCAAGATTTGTATTTGACGAACTGAAAGTGGTTTTGTTACGGAACTAACGGTTTTCTGGCCCTTCTCCATGGCATTGAGAGACCGGTTTCATAGTTTGAAAAAAAATTATTTGGTTCACAACTGCCGGTTGAATGTTTCTTAAAACAGATTTAAACCATTTCAGTAGCAACTTGAAAAAGTTTAACCATTCTGGAGTTTCAGGTTACTGTATAAAGCTAATAGTTCTTCCTGTCTACAAATGAAGCATATCTAAGAATGTTTATTTTGTGTAATGTTGGGTCTATGCTCAGTTAATGCTAATCCCTGATTAAGAAGCATGGTACTATTCCCAACACTGGATGTACAGCCTTGTCAGTTAGGATGGTTATTTCTAAGTAAGGAGTTATTTCATTAATAGTATTGGTTTTGTTAAGAAGAATAAAAAAAATAACGACTGGGACACGCTAACACTTTGTGTGTTGCCACAGTAAAGATTTCACCTTTTTCTTTCTTCATTCTAAGTAATGCTTTTTATTCTAGACCTGAAAGCAAACAAGAACCCGTGAAAACTGAGATGGGTCCTCCACCATCCCCAGCTTCCACTTGTAGTGATGCATCTTCAATAGCAAGCAGTGCATCAATGCCATACAGTAAGTAATGCGTGCCTCATAGTAACATAAAATACTTTTGTAGATAAGAGGTTTTCATTAAAAGGCAGTTCTACAAAGATTCTGCAATAATTTCAGAATCTGATTAAAAATCTCTTTCAGTCTGAACCACAATATATGTAAAGGTTTTTGTAATAGGCTTAGATGATCAGTGACTTGTCAGTGTGAAATTTACCTACATTAGTGTAAGCAGTGACTACTTTGATGTAAGGTGTATCTAAACAAGCATAACAGTTCTCAGAATCCAAAATATTTTTCAGGAGGTGGTCAAGTCTGAAGATAATGTTATTTAGTTGCAATGTGATAGTGAGTTTCTTTACAGCCCAGAAGTTGAACTTGCTTTGGAAAATTGCTTTTAAGTTTAAGCTGTTCTTGCACACCTTCCTTGATGGTGCATAAAGCAGTAGTTGGTCATCTATTACATAAAATGTCTAAAACCAGGCGTTCTTTACTAACATACAAAAGAGAAGTTTTACAGTACAAGTTGTACTTAAAACCTAAATTTAGGCTGTATTAGAATTCATGTAACTGACCTCTTAAGCTTTTTTCCTACGTTAAAACCCATGCTTATATAAAGGGTTAGTTACAATGCCATCATTTGAAGAAATCTCTCCTTTTTCTTCTAATTGTTCACACACTGAAGCTTTAAGAAGTGTTCACCTAGGGAATCAAATGGTCTCATTCAGTGACTGAGAATCTCATATGGTCAGATCTGCAGTAGTAACTAATTGTACTAGTAGAGTGTTTTGCTACTTATTTCTTCTCTTTTGCAGTTCTTTCAACTGTAATTTTTCACTGACTGTAACTTTTTTTGAGATTTTGAACTACTGTTTGAAGTTAACTTAGCTTAGTTAACTTAGAAGTTCTTAGAAGTTCTCTCCTTCTTACTTCAAATAGGTTGATAATATTAATTACACTATAGAAACTCAATTCAGGAGATAAAGCCTCTTGTCAGTGTTAATTTAGCCGTGTCACGTATTTAAATTTGATCATGAGTGTACTGCAGTTACTGTTCAGATAATATATTTGAGCAAACCTAACTGTATTGCAATTGCTGTTAGCCCAAATAGCTATTTTCTGCCTCATTAGCTACTCTTCTAAGATGTTTACCAAAAACCAGTTGTAGTGGACAAGCAGACTTTTTGCAAGGGTGATACAAAGCACTGTAGCAGGGCTGAATGAAGGGTCTTACGATGTCAGTTGTGTTACTTACAGCACAAATAGCTGAGCCTTGACAGAACAATTTCTTGTATTCTAATTATTTTGCTTAAATGAGCTTAAAAATAGCTTTGTTCACCTGATAGGCTTTCTTAGTGCTAATTTTGTAGAAAAACATGAAAGTGTGATGGTATACTGTTAGGTAACTCTGACTTCAGGTGATTTTAAAGCCATATTCTTGTTAACTTCTTGTTATTTTCTAGATTTGAATGTCGATACTCTTTTTTAGGGGAAAGGTTTGGTGGTTACTGAACATTACATTTTGATGCGTTGATTAAATATTTCAAATATTTTCTTTGATAATTACTTTTTTTGTTTCAGAGCGACGACGATCTACTCCTGCCCCAAAAGAGGAGGAGAAAGTGAATGAAGAGCAGTGGTCTCTGAGGGAAGTTGTGTTTGTGGAAGACGTTAAGAATGTTCCTGTTGGCAAGGTTTGTCTAAAATACACTGTCCCACCATCTTTGGGGAGGGAGGAAAAAGCAGTTTTTCCTGTTAGATAAGCTAGCTGTTAAAAAGAATCACAGTTTGGAGGATGCTTGAGAATGTTTCTGACTACTATGACTTTTGTTGCATTTTTATTGTCCAGAACACAATGACTATAATAGACTGAATGTGTTGTGAATAAAACGTTCCGAATCTTAAAACATAACATTGTGTTACTTTAAGTTTTTAACCACAGTGTTAAGAAAAGCAGATGTGTTTTTATCCAAAAGGTTATTTTTGGTGAGTTGAGTAATAGCTCCCACACTTGTCCAGTGAGATTGTGAAGAGTTACACGTGTTGTGACTGCCTTTTAGATACGCATCAGCTGAATGTCTACATTCATGTTCTGGCAACCAAAGTGCAGAAATGTTTTGATTAGAAATGACATGCTTTGTTAATATGACTATAAAGTTATTTCATTCATTACTCCAGAAAATCCGTTTGTTTTGTCCTTATAATTTTTTCATTTTCTCTCTAGTAAACTTTTGCTCTGACTAAGAGTGCTGTAGAAGGAAATACTGTGTTTCTCTTTTGGCATTGTTATGTGATGTGAGGAGGCATCAGGTCATCTAGACAGTTCTCTGCTATGCTTTTCAGAAATAAGAGCAACAGGAAAGCCAGTATAGGTTTTCCACAAAATTAAAAGGTTGGGTTGCTTTCTACTTGATTCGTAGAAGATAAAAAAAAAAAAGTTACCAGGAGAGGAAATAAACGTCCACGAGAAGGTAGTTGGATTTAGGCAAGGCTATTTCACCTGCATCCTTAATGAGCTTACTTGTGCAGGAGTAGAAGATTTTCCTTGAGCAGTATCTTTGAAAGGAGGAGGCCCACAGTGAATTTTCATTATCAGTTTAGGTCATTTCTGCGAAAAGGACTGTACAGCAACTTAATTCATTGAAACACCTCAGTTTCTGTAAACAGGGTTTTGAGATCTAGTTGAAGATGCTGGAACTACTGCTTGCCTCTTATATGAGCTTTGGGAAAGCCCGTGTTGTCCTTATCTGTCATTCTTGATTTAGATCCTAAGATTTTCAGGACAGAGACTGTTTTACTATTTCTGTATGTGGTTGTAAAGGTGTCTGTCTCTGTGTGCTGCATCAAGAGGAACTACCATAATAAATATAAAAGAGATTGTATTTTTATATGTTCGTACTTTTACTCAAGTGCTAAAACCAATAAGGGGGCTGTCTTTTGAGTAGAGGTATTGGTGATGAGTCTATTCAGTCATTTATGGAGAAGATGCTTTTTTTCATTCATCAAGCATGCTGTCCTTTTCCAGGGCTGTCTATGGCCATTCGCTCTTTTCGTTTCACAGTTTTGTAACACTTTGTCTTTGTATGGAATCCACCAGACAAAACTATAATATTTTTTTTTTACCTAGTGTGGTGACCAGGTTAAAGACAGAAGTACAGCTTGTGCCCTGATGTATGTTTGTTTGTAATTTGGATCACTTGTGTGATTATATGAAAAAGACTGGAGGCACCTCAGTCTGCAGAAGTGATACTCTTTACAGTGTTCTCCTACAGGCTCCAGAATAGCTCATGTTGTTCACTGTGAAACAGTAATGTCTGTAATTTAACTGGTTGCGGATGTTAAGCACGAAGATGATTTGAATTCTGAAAAATCTGGCTATTCTGTGCTTAAATAGTTTTGAATATGTGCAGAGGTTCAGGCTGCAAAAACATAATCATACAGGTTTGAGCTCTTAAAACTTCACGGGTTAGGAAGTCTTACACTTTTAGACTCCACCCAGATACACCTTCATCTAGTTTTCCATGACTTTGTTTACCGAGTGACATTCTAAAAAGTCACAGCTTTGATATATTGGTATGTACAGCCACTGTCTGTAGTGGCATGAGCATCCAGCACGAGAAAATACTGTTTCGATGTAACATGTAAGTTTGTTGCTTTTGGTGTTTCAGAAAATTGGAAAGGCTTTGAAGCACTGTTGAGTTTTAAGTACTTACTGATCTTGATACAGTAGCAGCCTTCCCTTCAGGGCTAAGGTCTGAGATGACTGACTGCGCTTATTCAGATACCAGCAGATTGTACAACAGCATTTTACACACTGCTTCGTAAGCGTGGATTGCGTACAGTGCCAAAGCAACAAATGACCAGAGAGAGGGGTAGAGCGCAAAAGTTCTTACTTTGGGGCGGTGTTGAAAGAAATAAAGAACGCAGAAGCCTGTGAGATGTACTCTTGGATTTAGTCATCTTTCTCCTTGGAATATGTTATTTTCCAACCTCATTTCAATTTAAATCCTTCATAGGCTTGGAGCAAAACTAAACCTTCATTCTTCCAAGTCCATCATTAGATGGAGGAGATAAGATTATCCACCTAATGGAAGAGTGCAGTAAAAAAGCTTGGCACTTGCCTCTTCTGTTGTGTGCATCAGTGAGAAATGTGGTGGAGTCTTCTTTCAGTGTAGTTATAGAAGAGATGGACTGAGATAAGCCTTTGTTACTGCTCACTGGTATCAGAGGAACAAGCTGGTTTTGTCCTTCCTGTGCACTTTGGGATATTCTATTTACCCACATAAGCTTCTGTATCTCTTCCAGAATGGCTTAAGTGATGTCTGAAACCACTATTAAAACAATAGGGTAGGGAACCTGGGTTGGAGCTGCTGTTTTCTTCTCTGGCAGCTGCAGTTCATTTTGGTCTGAGGCTTTCCATTGGCAGTGTCCAAGGTCTCTCCAAACTGCTTCTGTTCCTCAAAGTTGTCCTCAATCAGGACAACTGATTCTGTGTTCTACCAGTTTTGCAGTTCCTGTGTCCAGAAAGCGTATCGAGTCCTAGGGATTTTGTGAAACATAAATTTGAATTGCGTAGTTTGTTCTTTAAATTGTACTTTGTATTGTATTATTTAAGTCAGTCAGTTGAACTTTTCGGGTTTTGTTCGATTTCTGTCTGAAATCGAAGCCTTCCAATGAGAAGGATAAATTGAAAGAGCTCAGGCCGGATATAGTCCCAGAAGAGTTACCTAATCCCTGTTAGGAATCTGATTTTAATCCTTCAAAGTTGAATATTTTAAAAATTGTGTCAGTATTTCTTTGGAAGTGCTCATTCTACTTTGAGAGTAGAGGTAAAAGCCTTTTCTGTAGTGTTAAAATTTCTTCCATTTCAAGAAGGAGATTAGATAAGAAATAAAAAATGTATTTTCCCTGGTCTTCTGATGCTGTGTCTTGAGAGGGAATATGGTGATTTTGGAGGGGGAAGGAGCCTACAAATTACCAAATTTGGATCCAGACAGGTTTGCTTCTGAATGGTTCAATTGATGGTAGTCAACTTTGTTATCTTCAGAGGCTACTCAGCCTATCGTTAGTGTGATTTTTAAATGAGCAGCTGTAAGAGGGAACAGGGAGGAGAAGCGGAGCTCAGGACCTGCCTCCGCTTCCTTTAGAGGAAGGGAGTTCAGTTGTATGTTTTCTGCCTATGGGTATGCTTTGGCATTGTGGTTTAAAGGAATGTGACATGGGTTTGATAGTAAGGGCAAAGGAGATAACAAACTTGTTCATCTTTCAGTTGTTTCAGTTTACCAATTATTTTTTTCTTTCATTAAAAAGAAAGATCAGATCTCGTGATCCTGTAGTTGAAAATGCTCTAAAAAGGTGTTTCGTTTTTGGAAAAAAAAAAAAATCTTTAAAATTTCATTTTGTTGCTTGTTTTTTTTTCATTCATTTGCTTCATTCAGTTCTTTTCATTTAATCCTAATAAAGCAAACATTTGCATATGTAGTTCTGTAAAATGCTTGTTTCTAATGGATGAAACTTTTATGATGGCAATATGAACAGTGTAAGTACATTAGTTCTGTAAGCTAGAGTGTCTAAATCCTTTAAGTTCTTGCATTTTATTTTTGTTAATGCATTTTTCAATTCATTCAGACTTACATAATTTCAATTAAAGAGGAATGTTAATGTTGCTCGTTTGCCTTGTTTAGTGTCAGCCCATTATAGCACATCTCTGTTTTGGAGCTTTCTGTGCACAATTGCTGTGAAGTGTTTCACTCGAGCTCCTGGTTGCTTGCTACATCAATGGGTAGTTCTGTTTTCTTTCTGTGTAACAGCCAATAGCCACAGTAGTAACTACTTAACTCAAGAACTGCATTACTTACCCTTTCAAAACGTGAATTCGTTCTCAACCAAATCTTAATATTTTTCTAGTTTTTAAAGATACCTTAGTTACAAAATAGGGAAGAAGAAAAAAATTTTGTCATGTGGACTCTGAAAGAGTCACTGTAGAGTTCCAGCATTTAAAAAACTGTCAGCACTTCTTTGAACACATGAAAAGTGATGCAAGTGAAATGTGATGTAGGTGATAACACTAAAAGCCACCAGAAAGCACATAGAAGAAAACTTATAGTTATGGAGCTAGGATATGTTAAGTATTAGGGGATTGTGCCTTTTCTTAAGGTGTGTTTCTTCCCTTCACCCTCCCCAGTTATAAATTTGAAACTTCATAAACAAGATTTCATATGCCCTGCTAGGTGTTGACCATTTAGAATGTTCTGTTTTCAGAAGCAGCCCAAACTTACAAAGCTTTTGTAGTAACATTTAGCTGCTAAAAAAAAAATGATAAAATGAACATGTCAGACTACAAGCTGTGATTGAACCACTGGCATGTGATTTCAGGCATACAAGTTAATCTGATTACCTTAAAAACATTAGAATGTACCTTGATTAATATTTTTTTTTAATTGCAATTTTTGTCTAGAGTGGTGTCTTGCAAGTTTCAAAAGAAATTTGTATAGTCTTAGGTCAGAGTTAATGTTCATGAATCTTTGGACAAGATCTGAATTTTGAAATTTTTTGGGTAGCATTCTTACAGTTGTTGGTGATACTCTACTACTGGAACTAGAAACTCTGCTGCTAGAGTCAGGTTTCAGCATATGGGGAACCAGTGCTCTGACTCTGTCCATAATAATCTTTGTCATAAAAATATGCTAATATGTTTGTATTTGTCAATATATAATTTTCTGTAGCACACTTGATAGGCTGCACCTAGCTACAGAAATTGTGAGAAAATGTAGAAATGCCTATATTTTTATTACCTACAGTATCTTGAAAATTTGAGAGGTGTTTTTTATTGTCAGGGACGTTTTAGATAACGTTGATTACATCTAGATCTTTATTGTTTTGTAAGAACTTTCTGTATAAAAACTAGTCATAAATTAGGGCCTAATCAAGATTGATGGTTGCTTGTATCTAGTTTTGATAAAGACTGAGAAGATACTGAGATCTTATTTTACTCAAAATATTTTCTGTCCTTCCCCATGCCCCCTTCCTTCAGCTTTGTTTTCCCTTCGAGAAAATTATGGTCTCAGCCGGAAACTCAAAGGACCTTGCTGTTTGGTGATAGCATAAGAAGTTTCTATATCACAGAAACCTATTTTGGCAGTTCTGATTAGACATGCATGGCAGCAACTCTTCAGAGAGGCTTACAGTCTCGGAAATTACTGTGTCAGTGTGGGGTTGAATAACTTCAGTTTCTTTGAGGGGCAAAGACAGACGGGGATTCATGAAGTTTGTCTGGATAAGCTTATCTGTATCATTCAGTCCTGAGTAGAGGGCTGTCCTGGTTCCGGCAGGG
>VXBO01011906.1:1694-13780 GCA_013400135.1 Rhinoptilus africanus | reverse complement strand
CGTGTCAGTACTTTTATTTTTTATTCTTCCCTGTGCCCCCCTCCCTCCTCCCACTGGCTGCCCATAGTTGTAAAAAAAGAAAAGATCAGAACAGAATAGTCAAATGGCCTTATATAAACTTATTTGCAACAATTTTAAAATAAGCTCTTTTTCTGCTATTTTAATTTGGAAGTGAGCCTTCTTCCTTCTTAATTTAATTCCATAAACTCTCAGTTGCACTAAAGGTTTGTCATAATAGGTTTTTAAATACCATTGTCAGGATGCCCTGTGGCAATCTGGTTGTGATTCTTAATGGCATCCAGCTGGGCAGGAATAGTTGCATCAAGATGTCCACCAAAATTAAAGAATCTTTTTAGCTTGGAAATAAAAATCCGGTATTAATTTTTTGAGTGACTCTCATCTACATTCCATTTTCCTTTATGCAGGTTGTTGAAGGCTGTCTCTGGAAAAGCTGTAGTCAAAGTAGGTGCGCTGACTTGGAGCTTGAGGACCTCAAAGAGATATGTATCATGGAAGAAATGGCAGAGGGAGAAGAAGCAGGTTTTAAGTTCTCATTGAACTGTAATTCCTATAACAACAAAGAAAATTCTGCCCTTGGTTTATTCCTGATAAATGGACAAAAGCAAGGAAAAACAGTACCTTGAGGTATCTCTTACTTCCCCTTCACTACTTCTGTGTTTGCCTGCTCTTAGCGACACGCTTCTGGCTATGTATGTCATAGAAGACAAGATATATGTCCAGATACATCCAGATATATACAGACCAAATCCCTTGGTCTTTCACCATGGTGTTAGCAGATTTGCTAGCATTACGGTTCTATCTCAGAGCTTCTTTATCATTTAGGCAAAAGATGGGGAGGAAGCCATTTGAGCTCGCACATGGTTATATCAACTTTTCAAACAGCCTGCTGTGGCGTAAAGACAAAAGAAGAGTGCAGTTGTACTCCCTTCGAGGATATTCAGTTAAAAAACATCCCTATCTACAAAAAGAGGATTATACAATCCACATTTTTTAATTGCAGAGAGATGAACAGTTTATTGGTTCATTAACTCAAATTAGTATTTTATCCCAGGATTTTCCATATTTCTAAATTGAAATCAATTAAATATGGAATACGAACATGTCCCTATATTCAGAACAGAAGGACAGGAATTAGTGAGCACACTGAATATTTTGAGAGGAGGTTTCCACATCCATACTGGACCATAGATTTGACAATTGTTTATAAAATGTGATTAACAATGCGAGCATCAGAGAGGCTGCTGTAATATGAGGTCAGTCCTTATTTTCACTTTTAATGGGATTTGATAATTGATGATTGTTGTTTTCATTTTCTGATGGTACAGATGAGACTTTCATCAGCTCAGATGAACAAATCACGATAAATATCATTGCTGCATGTGCAGTAAAACTGTTTTTTCTATTGGTAAAAGTGCAGATTTCATTTTCATCAAATGCACAGCTGCAAGCATCCTATGATTCATGACAAAATACTTGTTAAGAGCAAAGAGGTGATAAATATCAGGAATTTCTCCAGTTACACAAATAAAATATCACGTTCAGGTTTAACATGGAACAACAGTGAACTCACAGAAAAATTATGCATGAGCATTTTATAAAACTATGCAGTGTTCTTTTTTATTGAAACATCACTCATGAACAGCAAGTGTATGTTAATTTGGAGGTGCTGGATAGAAATGTTAGTAATTTTTTTACTAGGTAATTCTTTAAAATGCAGATGAAAGTGCAAGAAGACATCCTTTGGTAGTGCAAACTGTATTTTCTGTCACTTGGTAAAGGTTGAAATAAAAGACTATCATATACAAAAGAATAGATCTGCTCAGCTATGGATAGCTTTAAGTACACTTACTGACTTAATTTTCAGTCATTTCATCTTCGTTATTGGTTTTTTTTTTCATTGCTGAGCTCTTTGTCTGTTACTCCAGTCCTAGTTTTTCACATGCTGAAAGTCCTTTGGGCTGTGAATTTAAAAGATGTTTGCAGAATTAAACACCTGTTCTACTAAGCAAACAGAAAAAAGCAGTAATCACCACCTTGCTTCCTTAAAACTCACGCCTAATGACTGTAGAAAGGAAGATTTTGAAGACTTTTCCTTTTTGAATTTCCCCCTATTATTAGACCATCAAAGACATTTTTATTTCTCATCTTTTTTTTCATATTTCTTGTAACCTTTAAGCACTGTCTTTTCCTACTTCTAGTATTTGCCTTTTCATTGCTATTCCTAGATTTCATTTTGATTTTCATTCAAATAAAAATGCCATTCTTTCTTTCCATGCACCCAATAAGGCTTTGATCAGTAGTTACTGTGTCATCTTAAAACATCTCTGTTTATTTTTTCTGCTACTTTTTCAACACAAAGTAAAATTCCTTTCTCCTCCTTCATTCTGATTTTTTCTTTCCTTTGGGTTCACAAGCTACACTGAATAAACTGCTTTGACTTTCAAATGCCACACTTTCATTTTCTTTCCTAGAGTATGCATTTGCTTGGGACAGCTTTGAGATCAGGACATTCTGCTAAGGACCAAAAGCAAACTTGAATATATGGTAACACTCCTAAACTATGAAGATAATTCAGTAACCTGCTTTTTTTACCAAGAATCACGTATATTTCTCATTCATTTTTATGATATGCACCTGTTGAAAAGCAACAGTTTCCAAATGGACCAATATCTGAATCAAATGACTTTATTTTCTCATGAGGACAAACTTACAGTTCATTGTCCCATATTGAAGTCTAGTGTAAATTTTTCTCCATGTTTACCTAATATTTTAGAATGAGCTAAAATACTTACAGCCTAAAAATGGAGACAGCTATTGAGCAATTAATCACTGTGTTTTTTATTCAGTGAGTCATCAAATCTAAAACAAGGATATGCAACTTGAACAACTAAATAAGCTCACCCATGAAAATGGACATAATATGGGGTTGAAGGCTTATTTTAAATAGTCATCAGTGTTTTCTTTCTCTCTTCCTGAAAAACCCAAATCTTCTTCATTCAGCACAGAGAAGTTTGTTTGTTATATTAAAAAAAAAGCACCTTAGTTTCAGAGCAATTGTTTTTATAGTACAATAGCTTTATATATGACTGCAAATATTTTCCATAAAACAAAAATGTATTTTAATAATAGACCTCTGATCACAGACTGATGTAGGAGACAAAAGACTTTGATCTTTGAAGTGAAGAATAACAATACAAATCTCACATTCAATAAAAAACATTCTTGATTTGGAGAGTGAACAAATCGAATTCCTGATAAACAGCTTGCCAAGTAAAGAGAAGAAAAGACTTTTCTGAAATTATGTTTAGAATTTAAAACAATGGCACAGGTAAAAACTCACCTTTTTTCTATTGCTGGAACATTAAAAAAACCTACCATTACATTAACTGACATTCATTTCTCTTTTAGGCAGCATACATACTAGATGCTGAGTAAATTAATGTTTATTATTTTGCTTGCTACATTATATGTGATTTTATGCTTGTCATGGACACTGCCAGTAAAGAAAGGATACGAAACACAATGGTCCTATATATAAATAGCATACTACTCCAGCTGATGATGGCAAGTAACATATTGATAAACACACAGGTTCTGAGCATATTTATTAAAATGGATACCTTATAACTAAATTTAATAGGTGTGCCATTTTCAGTGTTTAAAGCAGAGAGTGACATTACAGACAGTAAGATAAAGTACATAAGAAATGTACAGTTTCTACAAATTATGTTCCCAAGACTGCATTTCAGAAGAGGCACAGTGAAAAATAAAGACGAAGAGTTCTTAGTCATGATGAATTATTCATATTGTAGCAACAGGACAGCATTTATTCTCAGTAATGCATTTGCACCTCTGGAGAACTGAAATGCATCAAAGCTTGTTTATTGTTGATTTCTGATCCCCCAAAATAAGAAATATTCCATCATCATAATTTTGGAAATTATCAAAATTTCGTTCTAGAAGATGAAGGGGATGTTTGTGGTAAGGAATTCCACTGAAAAAAGTAAGGCTTATGACAAAACAAAATACTAATCATGACCTACTTCTGGCTGGAGCTATTAAAATTGTCTCTGTTCTGAATACAAGTATTTAGTGTTGTTCTACTTCTCTGAGTAAGAAAAATTATCTATTTATGTTTTTCTTTAATTCGGTGTAGACTAAAAATGAATACTGAAATATTTTACCACTGGAATTTCTGTAAAATCTGGCATAATTTTATGAGGTCAGGCCTGCTGAAGTCAGCACAGGTATACTTATTAAGGCTACTTATCACCAACAAGAAAATTAAATTTCTTCAGAAGCAAGGCAAGGAGATTTTCAGAGCTACTCAACACCTGTGAACCTCCACTGTAACCAACAGCAGATGTTGGATTGAGCTGTGAATGAGAGTAAGAAATAACTCTGTTTTGGGTTTTTTTTAGCTGCTTTAGTGACTTGAAGGGTCACTGCCCTCTGTGGGTGTCTCCCTCGGCTGGTGACTGTGGAGTTCGTGGAGGATGGCCTTCACAGGAGCTGTCTGCTGCTTTCACCGAGCAAAGGAAGATTACCCTCCCTTTTGCAGAGGAGTCACCTGATTCCAGGAATCTGCAATCCATACAGCCTTCTCACCATCTTCCCTCATGTAATCTCTCTCCTTGACTGTTGCCGGGGCTGTGCTTGGGAGATGTCACGTTTCAGTTGGGTAAGTAATTGGCTTACAGCCCTAAATAGAGTTGTCTAGGTACCAAGATGAGGGACTTGTGGTTGTTTTCTCCCTTCCACCCCATCAAGCTGTATCTTTTAGTAGATCAAATGTGTGCAGAGTCTTGACACCCTAGAAGAGTGAAAGTTGCCAGCAAAAGTGTTAGAGAAATGTCTTTCATATACATGAATAATTTGGCATGATTGACGTGGCAAGGAGGACTGAACGGTTGCTACCTATAAATACAAACAGGGTTACTCACTGAAAAAGGGAAAGAACTAAATAAAAATATTATAAAAAGATGAAGAGTTATAACCTGGTCATGAATAAAAAATAACTAAATTAGAAGGCCCTTAATGTCTTGCTAAACCTTCCTAGCAAGTAAAAGCTGTCTTTCACTGGAAATACAGGAAACAGAAGTCAAATAATAAGAGGCTTCTAAGACAGGGATCAATAATTTTATGAAGGCGATTTTGTGACATGGGTGTCTGATGTGACAGAATAATTTAGGAAATCCATTTCTGTTCAGCAAAGCCCATACTGGGTTTTTTTATTGGCTCTATAAAATATAGCTTGCTTTAAACAAAGAACAAATCAATAACACCGGACAATGCTAATCAGTAATAAGGGAGTTTATTAGGTTAAGTATTGCTGCTTACTATGGGCTGAAAACCAGATATTTTTCAAGGCAAATTTTGAAAAGAAGTTGACAGTCATTTAGAAAGATTTGAACAAGGTGTCAGTTTCAAAATATCATCATCTGGTGCTCTGACTTTCTTTGATTTCAACTGGGGCTAATTACCTCTATTATTATTATCATGACCTATGAAAAGTGAGGTCTTGAATAGCCATCATATGCATGAAAGTTTTGTACGATTTGAAGACTATTGCAGTGCTTTGCTACAGTGTTTATGCATGCTTCGGTTTCTCTGCTCTCCATGCTGTAAGTTTGAATGAATTAACCTCCACCCTGGATTTAGCACTGAACAAACAGTATTCCAAGGCAGTGTAAAGTCTTAAAACTGGAGGTAGGGATTTAGAGTTGTAAGGAAGCTTGGTAGACAGAAGCAACGCAAGTCCAAGAAGGGAAGTGTGGGTTTTAGTTCCTCATGGATGCAGCAAAAGCATGTTTGACAGAACTGAAGATCATTTAGCTGAGGGCTTCTATGGGACATGACCCTGACCATCTCCACCTTGCAGCATGTGTTAGCACCACTACTTGTGTGACTGCGGAATAAGTCAGCATGGGAAGGCAATCCAGCTGAAACCAGGGTTGGGATGGGTTCTTTTTTGGTGAGGCGGGGGTGTGGAGAGAGCCTGTGTTGGTGAGGTGAGATGTGGCAATTTTCATTTAGAAGGAGCTCTCTGAACTATCATCCTCTGAAGTTACAGTGGCATTTGTGGTGACAAAAAGGTGATGCGTAGTTGAGGGTCCTGCATCAGCTGGATAGGCTAAAATCTCTCTAAACTGCTATGAAAAAAATACAATGAGAAAAAGCTGCAGCAGGATAAGTATTAGTTCCTGTCCCTCTCTCTGGTACAAACAGAATTGGATTGAGTCTGCTGCACAGTAACTGACAAGTACTGCGTCCCTCATTACAGTTTGCTTTTGGTCACATATACTTCTATTCAAAGCCCTCCTTGGGAATTACACATATTTCAGCTCATACCGAGACTACTTTTTGTCCTGATCATCTTCTGAATTGGCAAGAACAAAGGAAGCTGTTAAAAAGCTTTAGTGAAACTTGACCAGTATGTGGAATGGACACTGTCAGTGGGATGTAAGAAGCAAAACCATTACCAAACTGGCATCAAAATCAGGAAACAGAAAATGTTAAGTTTGGAAGTTCTTTGAATTATTATAGTTTTCGTAATTAAAAAAAAAAAAAAGTCAGTGCTGACACCACCAGGAATCCTGAATTCCTAATTAAAAAAAAAAAAAAATCTCATTATTCTGTTTCATCTTTATCAAGCCCTAATTTCAGGAAAATTCATCTATTGCATGAAATCTTTGTGGGCATTTCACAGAATCACATAATCATAGGGTTGGAAGGGACCTTAGTAGATCATCTAGTCCAACCCCCCTGCCAGAGCAGGGCCACCTTAGAGCAGGTTGCACAGGAACGCGTCCAGGCGGGTTTTGAATGTCTCCAGAGATGGAGACATTTCAACATCAATGCAGATCTTTTTCAATACATATAATACATGGAAATCATACATTGACAGCGTAATAGGAGAGCAAGCGAGACAATTTTTCAAGTATTTATCAGTCATAAAGTTGAAAAAGTCTGGGAAAAGAATGGAAGAGACAACTGCATCAAAATCAAATTAGAGTAAAATTTCTCTCAGAAAATGACCAAAACACAATTGGTAGGTTTTTGGTTGGTTCTTTTGTTGTTCAGACAATACCCAAGACACCGTTGAACATGGGGCAAGAGAACAGGAAAAGAGGAAGAGTAATTTAATGCTGTACTCAAAGAGGGTTCTTAATGGACTAAAAGGATACAGAAAATTTTGTCCAAAATCCATAAATTGATGTAAGAACAGAGACTCTTATATGGCCTATATATGAGGCTATATATGTTAAAATATTTTAACATATAACATCACACACACACAAAAAATTTATAGAGGAACCCATTATCTCAGCTTTTCTCTTATGCTTATGGTAGCGTTAAGGTCAGAATATTAAGCAGGGCATGCTTAAATGTACTTACTGATTAAATTACATCAAGAAGAATGACAGACATAAGAATATGATTGCAAGAAGGCAATCGACGTGTCCAAACCCATAGGCAAACCTGTAAGAAAAAGTATGAATGAACTTTCCCAAAAAAAGTGATTAGAAAGAAAGCTGGGCAGGGGTATATGTAGTGTTGGCATATATTGTCAAGAAATAAGCATTGTTTTTTTGGAAATCAGTGTCAAAAATATGTCATGTGGTCTCATATCCTAAGGATATCTCAAGTGAATTAAATGAAGCAAACAGTGTTGTATAACTCTGCTTCTGGATGCGCTGATGGAAACAATGTAAATGTTGTTCTTATATACAAAATTCAAAGAACAGCATCTCTAAAGAAGGACATAAACGACTGCACATCCCCCACACACCCCAATTATGAAGCATGGAAGTTCCACTCTGGCCTACTGTTAGGTGTGTGTTCTGAAACTTCCTGAGCTTAGTGATAAGACGACTCTCAGAACTAAAATCTTGAAAGCTTTAACGTCACAAAAGCATTTAACATCAGAAAGGAGTAAACCGTAGATAAGAAGTGTGTGTCACATGGACAAAAGACAACCAAAAAAACTGCTCTGAAGTATATTGTTCTTAGACAGGAGATGTGTGAAAAATGAAAATAAGAATTTAGAAACCCAAGACCTAATGATTTTTTCCTGGGAAAACCAGCTTTTGTTTGAAAAATCCATCTTACCAAAGGGAATTATTCTCTATTTAGTACAAATTAGCAGGGATGGAGTAAGCTTTGTATTCTTCCACAATCTCACTTCTGCAACATCACCTTCTCACAGTAGCATTGCTTTCAATTGCTATTGGTATTTTTGAGGCTGCTGTCACCTCCCTGAGGCCGTCATATTTCTGTGCCCCTAGGAACTTCTGTACCCAGTGGCAATGAGTGTCAAAATGATTTTGGCTTAGGGTTCTAGAAAACTTTCATGTGAAATCTGAATTATACTTACATTTTGATGTGTAGATTGTTCTCTTTCTGTGCTGGTAAATTTATTTTACTAAATAAGAACAAATGTTAAATGAGACTGGGAATACCAGTTTTCCTTCACTTTGATTCTCAGAGTATCTCAGCAACTTTCAGAAATTTTTGTCTAACGAGCAAAACCAAGGATTGCCTAAAAGATGAATCTGAAAGAAAGCCATGTTGGTGGGTAGTTGCCTGTGATTCTAAATCAAGTTCTGTGGTTTGGCTTTACAGAGCCATTTAAAGAATAACTAGCAATCATAGAAACCACAGTATGCAAATAAGTTGTTTAATTTGAAATCCTAAAGTAGACGTTCTTCTAACAGTTGAATCACTATCAAAGTATTCCTGTGGGAAATCTGCAAAACATTTTCAGTCGTGTGAAATTTTATATTTACATTTTTTGTTGGGTTCCTGATTGTTTCTCCATCTGTTTTCTGTGGTTTTACTGGATTTCAATGAAAAGTGAACAAAACTGTGAAAACCTGTGAAATGTTATTCTTCCACAGTTGTCGTTTGGAGAATTACAAACAGTAATGTGATTATCCGATAGTTTCCACATTACTGTTGTCATCCCTGACTTCTCAGAGCCCCAGTCTGTTCTCAGGCATCTTACCCTTGTTAACTGTAGGGTTTTGCAGAAATCAATCTTACGGCAGAACATCCAACACCTCATTTGAATGCCTAACTTAAACTGAGAGGCAGCTGTTCTAAGAAAAGAGAAATACATGAAACTTGATGTCTTCAGAGGACGCAGAACATTTAGGGCATATCTGAGTATTTATCAAGCTTGATTTTTGAGAAATACTTTGTAATTAATTTACATGATGGGACTTCTTTATGTTCTGTATTTAAAAAAAAAGGGGGGGGGGAATTATTTATGTATTTAAGATGTGGTTGCCATTAAATCATGAAATTTAAATTGCATGTTGCAGTACGGTTCAGGATAAATTTGGTTATCCTACCATGACTCTTTAGGCAGAGTGCTTGGGCCAAACACTACCTATAAAGCGCCAGTGGGCACCTTCATGGCCCAGTGCTGCCTGTGGTGGCCACTATAGACTGGGGAGGGAAGGGTCGGAGGTCTGATGTTGAAACATCCAGTAGCAACAGAGTCATAGGTGGAAGGAGAAAAAGGAAGGGCAGCCAACTGCAAAATTGCTGTCACGTGTGGGGTGTAGGAACAGGGATTCTGTGAAATAGCCCAGTATCAGTACTGGATCTATACCCCTTAGAGACGCACACATAGGCTGTGCAGCTATGTCTAATTTTCTCCCAATCTAACTCCCTTAAAAGTAAAAAAGCCCAAATAAACAAGCTCTGTCATTGGTAGTGGTTATACACCAATACCAATATTGGTATATATACCGATATATACTGTTATATTCATAATATAACAGTTGCTATTGTCCTTAGAAATGACAAGGACTTAAAAGAGATTTGACATTTTAAGTAGTAAATGAAATTGTTTTTTGCTATAAGGGATTCGGTGTGCCTGTAACTTAAAATTGGTATGCCTGTTTATGCTGGTGGTTGCACTTGATATTGTGTGATATGTAGATTACAGGAGGCAATATTCCTTTAAATTGTGTTTAGTCTCTCTTTGGACATTGAAGTAACTTTTCATGAACACCAGGCCTGAGTGATCTGAATCCTACTATCATTGCGGGAACTATTACATTTGTTTAAAAGAATTGTTTCCCTCTAAAAATTTTCAGTTTCTGCTGTTTGCCAAGTCCCTTATGCATATGAAAGGTCGCTGTCAAGCATCTGGTTTTTTCCATTAAATTAAATTAAAATCTGCAATGCAAAAAAAATTATTCCTTCATGTTCCCTGAAAAAAGTGCAGTGAGAGAAACAAAATATAAAACACGCCCCATCTGAATGTTTTTCAGTGTTTAAACCTATAAATATATTTTGATAAACGCTTGACTAAAATGGCACAAGTGAGTATTGCTGTCATTTTGAAAACACGTAGCGTTCTGAAAAGTACTAAGGGGAGCTTGTATTTACCCGGAGAAGGAATTCCCCCTCCTCTTTCCATTTGCTTGTTTTGCATAAGAAAATGAGCTTTAATAGGGGACCATTTGATAGAAATAAATTAGTGTCATTTTATTTGACACTTTTCTTAGTTTTTTCTGTCTGGAGTAGAGAAAGAAAATAGAAAAGCAAATTATGATGCTCTCTCACATTGCGTGAAACTCCTCTGCCACTGTAAAATCACAACAGAAGAACGTTACTGCAATAATCTGTGTTATTTAAAGAAGCTCATTAGCACCTTTGTAAATTGCAACATTGCCAGTGTTGTAACTTTGCCTCCAGAAGAGCTATCATAGGGAAAAAACATGTCCCTTGCGCAATTAAGAATTGAAATGTTCCCCGAGTAGTTGCAACTGAATCCTACATTACAAAACTTCTATTTTCAATTTGAAATAAGGAGTTAGTGATAGGGATTTATACCGCTTATACAGGATTTATCGTCTGAATATACAAAAGGTTATAAAGGTTTTGAAGGCAAATAGCTAAAGTTCTTGTGGGCAGCTCTGTGAGAATAAGAGTCAGTGGTCTCTGAGTGAGTCTTACGTTTCAGGGAAATACCTTTTTTTTGCTCAGTTTATCCATCCACTATCCATCCACACTATCACTGTACCCATTCTGCTATCACATTGAATAAACAGGAGTTTTTCATTTCAGAATGGTTATCTTTCTTTCAAAGTACACTTACTGTTTTTCTCCCACCATCATAAATTGAAAAAAAAAGAAATTGCATAAAAAAATAGAAAAATATCCAATGATGTAACTCTTAGGAATTTTGCTTCTATACATTATCACTTATACTGACACAGTTTTATCGCATAGATTTTTTTTTTTTACTAAAGCGTATTTTATAGGATCAAAAAAAGGAGAGAAGGCCTGGGTCCCTTAGTGAGTAATTTTATACACTGTATATAGATAGAATTCAATTTTGTCTTGCAGATGAAGAGAGTTCCATCAAGAAACATTTGATTAGCCAGTTATTGCACAAATACAAACAAAACAGAGTCTCTGATGTCTTACTGCACAGATGAAATCACAAAGGGTGACCAGTTTCTAACAGTTGAAAAAGACAGCAGTTTGAATACCCAACTTCTGTTCTTTGCAAGAGTTTATTTGAAAACCCATGTAAGGTAAGCTTTTTGTATTTTTTTTCCTCCCATTCCTAAACTTCCCGTAGCCCTGTAGATATTCTCTAGTAAATTTTTGTTAGATAATTCATTATGGCAGAGATTATATGTTTGTACTGTACTTAGTATAATAGCATCCTGTTCTAAATGGAGTCAAGGTATTGGTTGTTGTCAAGACGAAAAGATTATGATGTAGTTTCAGTATTTTTTTTCACAAATGCAGTGAGAATTTACATTGTTTCTGAATTAACAGCCACAGGTGCTAGGAAGTGGAAGGATGCGCCATAGAAGGGGGTATTTTACCTCTTACGCACCTCAGTATCTATTACTTACTATTTTTTCTCAGAGCAGACTGTGCAAAATGGACGTTTGGCTCAGCTGAGTACAGTGGTCTTGAGTAAGTTCTGTGATACGCTTTTGGGGTGCTTTTGTGGTATTTGTCTGTATTGTTACTAGTTACAGCGGTAATTCTAAGGGGTTTTTTTCTATCTGAAGTGAAGAAAAAAACTG
>VXBO01011897.1:9201-46098 GCA_013400135.1 Rhinoptilus africanus | reverse complement strand
CCCAAAGCCACAGCCGGTATGTAGGTTAGGCGTGGAGCGGTCGGAGCCACGGATATCTGCCGGGCTGGTATCCCCCGCTTCCCCCAAATCCGTAGCGAGCACCCTGTTCCTGTTTTCAGCCTTCAGCCGTGCTGCTTTTATCTACATCCAGCCATTCAGATGGCTCGGGATTTTGCTGGAAAGACCAAACTACCACACAGGCAATGAAAGGAGAACTCCCCCGGTGTAGTACGGCGAGCTGGGTAGGCCTCAGTGTCATGAAAAGCTTGGAGTCAGTGAAGCGAAATGCTCGGTGAACGGTGGGAAGGGGTGTGCAAACCACCAGCACCGGGTCTTCTGCCCCTTCGGAAGGACGAAAGCTTCCCCGTGTTCGTGTTCCAAAGCCAGAAGGTTTGATGAAAGCCCTGAAGTCTCACAGTCATTCTCAAGCTGCTGTGCCAAGATTCCCTAAATTTGCTTTCGTGTCTTTCCTTGTGCAGCAATTTGCAATAGATGCAGAGCCGTAAGGGCTTACCGGAGTTTTTCTTATAATGTATCTCGACTGTATCGAGAGCTCAGACATATTTGAGGGAGATTTTAAATGCTGAGATGCGTACAGATTTAAATCTTTGTCTAAGGAGGCGGTTAAAAAAGTGGGGTAGCTTCTGGGTAATAATGCTGCTGAATCTGAAGGACAGGTAAGGGGGGAGCGAGTGCCTCACTGGGCAAGGGTCTGGTGCCTGTGGAAGCTGGGGGGGGCAAAAGGCTGCGGATGATAGTGAATCTTGTGACTTTCGAGACCTGGAGGAGGGCGGCCAGAGATGAGTAAGTTTGTGTCATGTGGAAGAAACGCTGGGGAACGTAAATCGCCTTGCGGATTTTGTTCTCGCTCGAGTCCTCAGGGCCCTGCTGCCTTCGGGGTCTCGGTTTGGCGGTGCATCAGTTTGGGTGAGAATGCCAGCTTGAGAAATTCCCAATCTCTTCCGTCTTAATCCTAGCCACCTATTCCTGTCTTCGCACCCAAGTTGCTGCTCCTCTGTCCTGGTACAGCTGTGGGGCTGTGCTGTAAATGGGATCACTGAAATCATCCAGGTTAAAAATAACACTCGGGGGGAGGGGAGTAGTGTCTTTTTAAGCCAGCATTGCTGCTGAGGAGAGAGTGGTATTGAACAGCAGCCTTGGAAACTTCGTTTAAATCCAGGAAGAATGAGGTTCTGGAGGCTTCTTGGGGAGGTAGTAGTTGGTTTGCAGATTTTAGTCCTGTTGAGATATTTTTTATATTGTTTGCTGTTCAGGGGATTGCTCAACAAATTCCTAGAGTGATAGATACCACCTGACAATGCGAAATCCTGGACTTTCCTACCAGCTGAGGGTATGTGTTAAGGAAGAACACTGATCTGGCAGGTTCAAGGTTGTAAAAAACTCTTGCTCACATCATGGTGAGCTGATCTCATGTTCTCACTGTAGAGAGAATTAAAAAAGAGGAGGGCAAGGTTTTTAAAACATATCTAAAGTATAAATCTTTATTTTAAATTAACTTTTAACAACCATATACTGAAGAATCATGGGGCCACATCTCAGCTGGATGCAAGCAAGTACAGGAGAGGTGCAGGAAGGTGTTTGAGGTGGGTGCTCACGTGCTTGTCTCGAGCTAGAAATCTGAAGTTTGCTGTGGCTGCCAGCACCCAAAGCACGGTAAAGGGACATTCCAGAAAATTAGAGGGTGACTCTTCTGCGCCTTAATGGAGACGAGAAGAACCAGCTCACCCACAGTACCAGGTGGTCAGGATACTTTTTGTCTAAGGGAATGGCTTACTTAAGAATATGCTAACGTTTACTGATCGTTTGTTATCGAGCTGGGACTGAATCTAGAAAACAACAAAAACATTTGTGTGCTTTTGGATCCACTTGGCTCAATGAAGGAGCCGTTGGCCATTTCCACTAGCGCCTTGCAGGGAGGTGGAGTGGAGCTCGTCAGAGGCGTTCTGTGTTCGGCGTCCTTGAGGCCTTTGGGATACATTGTACAGACGTCGAGGTAAAAGTGATTTTATATTAAGACGCAAACTTTGAATTTTCCAGATTTTGGGTAGGGAACTACATACGCTGCCTCCTCTTGGAGGTCTGAGTATCGGTTTTTATAACCAACCAAGAATAATTATTAGTCCCCCTGCTCCATCCCAATATGATAATGGCTGAACAGGCAATAATCCACATCAAGTACTTAAACCAGTGATGCTTTCTGACCTGCAGGGCGAGTACTGAAACTTTGACACCGGAATTGATCATGATTAATCGCAAAATTAGGAAAACTTTTCATTACGCACATCAAAAGCATTTGTTTGCTTTGATATTTTGCATCTTTAATAGCAAACTGGAATTAGTGAAGACTGTGATACTTAGTCAAAATATTACAAGTAAACACTTGATCAGTCAGTTTGTGTTTCTCGCTTAGAGCCATTAAATAGGATTTGGCAGCCCTCTCTGTAGAATTTTGGTAAGTCTTTTGACTTGAGCGGCAGGCCCTAAAGAAATGTTAAATAATCTTCCAGCGTTGGCTTTGGGGCAGTGCATTTGTGTTGGCTTTTGCACGTAGACCTTACCAAAACACAATAATAAATGTTACGCTTATATGACTCTTTCAAATTAGCTTCAGAGGATAAAGCCTTTTATGATTCAAAAGATAAGGCTGTTGCTTCAGCGTCAGCAGTCCCCAGGTTGATTTCAAAGCCTTGAAAAGAAATGCTACATGTTTGTAGTTTATTGTGGCACTCCTAGTTTTCAGGTTAAGGAACTGGCCCTCCGTCTAGTATTTATTGTTTCTTGATTAAGGAACGACACTGAAATCTGTCTCTTGATGAAGTTTAATTTCATAGCCTTTTGAAGCTGAGTTTGTTAAGTAACTGGTAACCTAAATACTAAATTTTGTCTGGTTACTTGAATTTTTTAAGTAATGTAATTTGTGGTCATTTGAATATTTTGGAAGTTTGTAGAATTGTGTAACATTTATATAAACTGACAGTATGTACTTGCCATTTGTCACAGTTAAAAAAAAACCCCAAATCCTTAAGGATTCCATGTGAAATAGTTCATTTATGGCAGGTAGAGCCAAATGTGATTGTGGGAGAACTGGACACTGCGTGTCGGTAGCAGATCTGGAGCTGAAATAGTCGCCTGCTCACAGTCCTGCCATGGGTCTGTCGGTTCTGTCGTCTTTTAGCGTTTTAAACTGTTGATTTGTTGGGTGTATGTGGATGTTTCTGAATGAGCACAATGAAGATTTTTTTTTTTTTTGGTGGATGTAGTTCATCTATTTTATTCATCTGTTAGCTTGAGATTTAATTATTATAACCCTGATTTTCTCAGGGTCTAGTTATCAGTGCAGCGCACTCCTATTACTCAGTGTCTAGGTCAACTTTTTTCCATTCCGCTTTTGACTCCTGGGAGGCCTGACGAAGGGCTGGAACAAAGAGGGGATGTGCAGCCGGTCGGTGCTTCAGCATCGTGCCCAAAAGGCAAACATGACTAACTGGCAACAGAAACAAACATCTGGCTCCCAAAATTCAACGGGTGTTTTAAGCTTCTAAATGGAAGTTCTTAACGCTGTCACGGCTCCAAACCATCACCTGTCCGGCGCAGGGTGTCGCCGTGCAGAGCTCAGAGAGGTACGTGGTTGTCTTCTGACTTCCTGGTATTCACCTCTGTATAAACTACTTTCTTTGGAGAGCATTATGTGGTGGTTCATTTCTTTCATTGCAAACTACAGTGAGGTGTTTCTTGGTTGCAAAGCAAGCCTATCTTTACTTTAAAGAATTTACAACCTGACGTAGATGGCTCCTGGAGTACCTTTCCCAGTCCCTTTAATAAGTCTTAGGGATACTCTGTTATATTTAGCAATGTTTAACCTGTATCTGTTGCTTTTTAGAGGTTAATTATGCAGTATCTGCTAGACTAAAGAATGTGTAGTCTTCTGATCCTGCTGCATGCCAGTTAAAGATTAATTGTGATGCTCTCACATGTAAACCCTGAAAAATTAAGCCTAATGGGTGTAGTATTTGTGGTCAGTATCTTTTGGAGGAGGAAGTTGTCTGGTAGAAATACATGATCATGTTATCCAGCCTGGTAACTTACATTTCCAGCACGTGAAATTAGATGTGAATTTGAGCGTTAAAGTGTTCAAGTCTGGTGCTTCAAAGTCAGGACCATGGGGCTCTGTGGACTCTTCTGCCACCAGCTTCAAAAATAGGAATGCCTTTGCTGTTCTCCCCCACAGAAAGGCCTCTTTCAGTTCTGTGATTCATAAGGCTGATTGCATTGATCGTAGTTACAAAGGGATTTACTTGTCTGTGTGGATTTGACAATTCTGAAGTATGTGTGACTGCAACAGGCCAATGTATTTGGATGCTCTTTGGAAGGAAGTGAATTTTCCCAATGGGCCAATTAGTCGTGGCATTGGCAATTTTACTACTTGACTACCATAATTTGCTTGAGATGCAGATGAATAAAACTTTTTATTCCTTTTCTCACTGAAGTTTGAAATTCTTAAAACGATGCAACCTAGAACAGAACTGAGGTTATTTTAGTTGTCTGGTTTTAGAGAGTAAAATGCTAAAAACACACGTGCTTGTTATAATGCTACATTTCAAAAAGGGCTCTGAAGCCAAGTGACAAGATTTTAATTATCTAGTCTTATAAATGGCCCTAGAGAATTAGTTTTGACTCTAGATGATGTCTTTTGGTGCACCTCATCCTTTATTTCAGGTAGGCTGGCATTCTACCGAAGCCATTCAAATTCTTGTTTTTCATGTCCTGGTAAGGTTTTTCCATCAAGTCCTTTCCTGCTCTGATAACCAGTGAAAATCAAAATCCTGACAGCATCTCTGATTCCTATTTGGCAGAGCCAAATAATTAGCCTTTTTAGCTCTTCTTCCGTCAAAGGCTGTTACCTTGAAAAACTTTGGGGGGGAATTTAATCTGTTCTTCCCTCTTGGGTGAGATTTTCCTCCCCAGAAACCAGTGCTGAGCGTGAAGGTGGATGTGAGGGGTCGGGAGGTGTGTGTCATCTTAGTGTAATGACAGGTTAAAACATCTTAAAAGTTCCATAGTTTTATTGCAGGGCAGACCTGCTTGGGGTATCTGTGAGTGGCTCATCTCAATAGGTATTTAATTGGGATTAATGTTACTAGAGCGTCATCAAAAGCCACAGGTTTAAAGTTTTGAAACGTTCCTTCATTCCAGATGTTGGTCTTAGTTCATCTGCTGCTTTAAAACACATCGCCCTTACGGCAAAACTACTTTCATTGTGGGCATTTGGCGCTTGCTCTTGCCTTGATTAGCCTCTTCTTGCTGAAGAGTAAATTTATTATATTATAGAGCAAGGTGAAGCAGGGTGACAGGTCACATATATACAGCTTTGTAATTGGTTACACCTTATGCAGGGAGATGCCTTTTTGCCTTTTAATAGGATTGCAGTCACGAAAAGCACTGCTTGAGCAAGAATATCTGTCTTCCGAAACACAGTATGAGCAGAAACGTAAAAGCAGCTTCAAGGTATCACTTACAGTAAAACACCTTCATTCATCTTCGTGACAGACATGGTGTCTGTGAGCACGGGGCTATGGCTTCTTGTGAGATAAAATGGTCATACGTTAAGTATGCTGGGCGGTTTATAGTTTTGTTTTGGTTTTGTTCGTACAGGTGTGTCTGTACTTCATTATTTTTAGTGGATCAGAGGGAGGAGGCTCTCATGCTAGAGCCTGCGTGCCAAGAGGAGAACTTTCTTTTTCCCCCAGTGAATTAACTGATGAGAGCCTCAGAAGTGTGCTGCGCAGGTACACGGTCAATATTGACATCTGCACGCTGACTTTTACCCCTCATTTTTGGGGAGTTGAAGGGTGAATGGTTTTTAGACTATTGGTTCACTCAATCCCTTTAAATGTACTCTCCTGTAAAACTGGCTTGAGATTTGTAGGAAGTAGGAAAAAAAAAAAAAATCTAAAACTGGGGAATTGCCTTTCTAAGGAGCCTCTGAAGTTATCTCTGCTTAAAACTAAACTTTTTTATTTGCAGGCACAGTGCTACGCTGGAAATTCTTCTGTCCTCAGAAGAGGTTGTTTTTGAGAGATGAAACCTATTGTTAAACCCAGTATTGTCTGCAATTTGGACAGCTCTTTATGTGTCTTGAATTCTTAATCCAGAGAGATTTGGATTTGTAGATTGAATAAAGGTCTCTGCTAGACATTTATAACAAGCTGTTCTCATTCTGATGTTTCTGTGTTGTGGAAGACCTTGAAAAACCCCAGCCCCTAATATTGTGATGAAAATTGTTGGCCTTTGATCTTAGGTTTTGGGAAGGGCTGTAATCCTTTAGTTTCAGGCACACCACATTGGGAGGGGGGAAGATTTCAGATTGTAAATCTTTAGTAGAAGCATCAAATCTAACCTGTGTTACTTCAGCTGTTACATTGGCTAGTTTGCTACTTCCCAAGCGTGTTGTTTTTTAGAATCAGGTGAAGTTTATTCGGTAACATTGTTTTGGTTTTATTGCTGTAAAGAGGCAAGGTGGTGAGAACAACGCAGCTCTTCTGCACTGCTCCATAGGACACACTACTGCGCGGCGACTGACCAGCGGGATTTGGAAAGATTCGCTAATAGTTGGGCTTGTCAAAAAGTATAAGCCCTTACGTAATATTTATTACACAATTCTGTTCATAGGAATAAGTCGCGGACATTTGCTTTGCAAAGTTAATGACTAAGGTTAGAAAGAAACTTCTGAGTTAGGTTTGTCTCGTGTTGACCATCTGCTGCGGGGTTGGCCTTCTTTGGAGTGTCTGGAATTAGCCCTTTGGTTCGCAGATTATTGGACTAGATGATGTGGGTACGCCTATTAAGTTATGCATTTAAATTTCTTAAGCCTCTCTTATCACTGACTAGACTTGAATTTGGTTTTTATGTACACAATGACTAAGGACCCATTCCTCCAGTGCGCCTAGGTAGATCGAGATATTCAGCTCAAGACTGAATATCTGCCTCCGTTTACTCCTCTTGCGTAGATACCAGCCCCTTTACGGCAGAGTGATGAGTGTCTGCTTCGACTGTGACACTTCACAGCTTTGTATTTTGACTCTACTTATAATAAATGCATTTGCATTCAGATGCTTTAGTGGTGAGCTGTTGTGTGCGTGCAGAGGGCTTTGCTGGTTGTACTACAGGGGGGAAGGAGCTCTGGGTTCACGGGGACCAGTTTCCGTCACAAAGAGGTCCAGTCGTTTTCTGCTGTGTGTTCAGGCATGGATAGCCAGAGCGCTGGGTAGAGGTGTTAATAGGGCATTTGGAGGCTATAAGAGTGAAAAACCAAGGAAGTTCCTTATGCTTTAAGGAACTTACTCTCTGGGGTAGGAAGCAGTTCCTTTGTGCATATGTGAAACTCCAGTTGGCTGTTACAGAACTTCTTACTCCTTTATTTAAAGAACCGTCATTGTCTACTGCTAGAAATTGTATCCCGGACCAGCAGGACTACCAGCTCCATCCAGTGTGATGATTCTAGTGGTTTCAGCCATAAGTTTCTAAATAATTCCTAGTTTAATTCCCAAATATTTTACCCCTTTGTAATTAATTGATATTTAATTTGAATTCCTCTATATTCACGCTCTTGCATCCAAATAGAAAGCTGGCACAGTGAGACGGCTTATTACTACTCTGGGAGCTGGCCACTTGTTAAATAAAGCAAAGCGTGTGTAGCCAAGAGCTGGCAGAAGGAAAGCTTTCAGGAAAATGTAAAGGCGAATTTCTTGGCAGATGTTTTTAACCTAAGGTGTTCTTACAGCGTCCGCAGTTTAGAACCTGGTGCCGTAGGTTGTATTTCTGATCAGCTCTGAAAGATGTTTGCATTCAAAGGCTTTTACTATAGTTTCCTGTAGGTCATCTCTAACAGGAAGCTTACAGGCTCTCTATCTATTTTTATTGGTCTTGGATTCCCAGGCATGTACAAGGGCCCTATTGTCAAACCTTCATACCAATTTTTAACAGGCAGTCCGTTCCCTTAAATAATTTACAGTGTTGATAAGTAGGCCTAGATGGCTTGAACATGATTCAAGTACGCGTGTTCTGGAACAAATAAGAGCAGGCGGTGAAATATCTTTTCCTTTTTTACCACTCTTAACTGCTAAATTTTGTTTCAAACACTTGATGATGGAGGGGGTTTTAGGTGAAAGGGAGGTGGGAGTCCCTATTTAAGAAAAAAGCTCAAGGGCACAGGGAACACTGTTTCTTCCTGATGCTGATAAAATTTCTCTTCCAGGTGAAGCAGGCAACCAACCAAATTGTGATGAACTGTGCTGACATTGACATTATTACAGCTTCCTATGCGCCAGAAGGAGACGAAGGTAGGATTGCTTTTTTTTCTGGAGTTTTCACATGTTAATCCATTTAATTTCTGATGTGAGATCCTGTTGCCAACAATTCACAACTTCCCAAAATTGCGTAATAGTTTGTTAAGCTAACCTACCCCTAGAAGGACAAAATTAATTATCTAATCTTTATTCTCTCCTCTTCACTACCATTTGCATTACGTTAAAAAAGTTGCCTCAAGCTTCTGTGGAATCTATGTTCTACTCCGTCATGCGTGAGCGTCATAAGCAAAAGGATGGGATGTTTGTTTACATTTTTATTTATCTTTATACCCGGTAGTTGTGCAAGAACTTGATCTGTACCTACGGACTTCGCAGTATTGACAAAATCTGTGACAAGGTCTTAGATAAGGAACGCATCAATAATGGCCTGCAGTAGGAAATGCTCATTGGGAAGGATTTGGAAAAGCACAGAAGATGCTCCATTGACCTTTGTTCTGAGTGTAGGGCAACACGGAAAAAGGTGATTGTGTGGAGACGACAATGGTTGGGGTCTGGCTCAGTGAAAGGCGGGAAGTTGCTGGCAAAATCGAAGAAGCACCACCTGTTTGTGAGACACAGTTATAGTAGTTGACATCTTCCCCAATTATATTTCGAGGGGATTTAGCAGACGCAAAAAAAGTTTTAGCGATTGAGGTATGGAAAATACGCTCCTTGAAACAGAGCGATAGTCTAACAATGTGCAAAGCCTTTTGATTTTCTTATGGAGCCGTTGCTGTTTCAAACACAGTAGCTGTTTGGTCCACTGTGTACGACTGGTACTTAAGTCCCTCAGACAAGAAAAGCTTCTGCAGAGCTTCCCTTTCTGTAAGGAAAATGCCACAATAATGTCATGAAGCACTTCATTAAAACCATGACTGTGAATTAAAGGAATGATCTTGACGATGGGTAGGAGAAAGGTGTTCCTTTGCTTTTGTTTAAGCTTCTCTAGTATGCTTATGCTGCAGCTGAAGGAAGTTGGAGAGAAGGGCTGTGTTTGTCCAAACACTGAAAGAAGAAAATAAATCTTAATTTTCTGTACCGGATTTGGTAGGAACAATTCCAGTTTTTGTTGTAGTGACGTTATCCTATAGCTAATAGCTTTGTCTGTGGCAAGTCTGCAATGTGTCTTTGCGTTTAAGTTGGGAGGTTTTTTTTGTTTTAGTATACTATTAAAGAAACCAGAGGATTTCTTAAGTGCGGTTGAGAGCTGCCCAGCGGTCCTTAGGTGGATGGAAGGAAGCAGAGTTTTCGGTGTGTGTGTTGTGGAAAAGCAGAGCTCGCTGCAGGAAGCGCAGTGGCAGCAAGAGAGGGCGGCAGAGAAGAGTGTTCCCAAAGAGCCTGGAGCCTGGCCACCCGGTTTTGATAGTGAGAGGATAGAGCCCTGTTTCCTACGTGCTTGATTCGGGTTGTCCCCTGGCACTCTGTTCCTGCGTGCCTTTCACACGCTGCCGTTAGTGATCGTTAGTTGATTGGATGCACTGTGTTGCCAAGCGCTCCAGGAGTTATTTCTTATTCTGAGTAATGAGGCGATAACAAGAGTGGTAGTAATAGCGGAGTGTTTATGGAGGCTCTTCCACCTACCACCGTGCCACGGGCCCGAACCACCTATTAATTTTTTATTTTGTCATTGAGAAAAATTAAAATAAATGGAGAGGGTACCTAGGAATAAAGTCTCTTTCCAGTCAAATCAGGAAAAATGCATATAATAGAGAGGATCTCTGTTCTAATGTGTTATCTTTGTTGTTTTCAGAGCTGATTTCCCTCTCGTAGAAGCCTATTTTACTATTCTTTAACAGTAATATACTCTCCTTGTAGCTTTAAAGTATTAATAGTAGACCTTAATGGAGACTTAAAACCAATTACACTGAAGTGAGTTTCTGTGGCTTAAATTACTTCATTCTGATTTTTCACATAGCCTTGAACGTGGTGCTCTGGACACCCAGGAAGAGGAGTCCAGCGCTCTGGCCGCGGTGCAGGCACTCACCTCTCCAACTCTTGTATCATAAATACTTGCGGTGCAGCTTTATCGCACGTTTACTATAATTATACTCAGGCTTCATGGGGTTAAACCATATCGTTCGGTTTGGTAAACCGCCAGCTAGTATAATGGCTTTGGAAGTAAAATTGCATGAAATTGGCAGACTGTTTGCTGGCACCTGTTGATACAGATCAAGTCAGTCTTACTAATGCTGCTATTGTGCTCAGCTTTTGGATGGTAATTGTATAACTGGTCTCAAAAACAGAGCACGAAATATAGTCCAGTGAACCAACAGAAATATCAGCCAGATCCTTTGGATTTAGTTACTTAGGTGAGCCTCCTGCCCATTGCCTATAAAGAATGTTTGAAAACAAGTGAGAAGTTGGTGTCGTTTTCTCCTTTAAAGGCTCTAGTCAAAATTTGTTACCCTTTTAGTTCTGTACCTCAGTGGGGAAGAATTTGTCTCACGCTTGTCTCTAAATGTGAGACAAAAGATAATCGGTCGCTTATCTTCTTTCAAGCGTGGTTCTGTTCTGAAAAGTAGCTGTGTGAAAAAGAGAGCTTCTTGTTCAACAGATGCCTTTCCCTTGGTTATGGAGGTGATCTGTTGACTTTTATGGAGAATAGTTTATTCTTTTCCTAATAATTCTTGTTAGTCTTGAGTGCCTACTGCACCCGGGCTTGTACAACAACGGAAATCTTCGCCTGGAACTGTGGGTCCCGTTTTCCCTCCCCTCCTGATCACTCTGGTGGAGATGGATACAGCAGGGGCTGGAACTTGGTCTTTGGAATTTTAATGCAGATTTGCAGGGAAATCAGATTATTGCCCAATATTTGACAGGACGCTGAGGGGAGGATCCCTGAAGCTTTAAAGTCAAAGTAAAAAATTCTGCTGTGTAATCCACGATTGAGTGATGGTGAATAATAAACCAGGAGAGATTGATTACTCAGTACTTTGGAGTAGAAAAACGCTCTGTTTAGTCATAAAACTAGTGGAGTGACTGTAACTGGAGAATTTGCTGTTTGTGCCAGGTACGCTGTCATGGAACAAAGCTACTCAAAAGACCGAGTTTCCGTTGCTGAAGTTACGACTGGCTCCTCCCATTAGTCATAAGGAGCAATTGGGTTTGTTTTTTCCAGAAGCCAGTTTTTAGCATTTGGAAGGAAATGTTTATAGTGCAGCCTTAGAGTTCGGGCGTGCGTGTGCTGCACTGCCTTTGTCCAAATGGGTGACTTTGCTCAGCTGAATTAATGGTTCTGAAGTTAAATTTTAGGGGATTGAGTTTCATCCTTACTGAATGCTCCGTACTCGGAGCTTCCTGTGAATCTGTCTTTCAAGAAGCTGTGAAATTATGATGGAGTCGTAACTGGTGAATTACGTCATCGTTAGCTTGGAAAGCTTTGCAGATACTGGGGGATCTAAAGTGGCTTTTTAAAATCAGAGACGCTTGGAGGGTAGTGGTTAGCAATTTCAGATAGAAAATTACGAGCAACCATAGGGATGTTTGTTTAGCAGAAATAATTGAATTAGCTTTGATTTATACTTCAAACCTGAAAAGGTTTTAAGGCCAGAACTCATTATGTCGGTCTTTCCCTTCCTAGTGTGGTAGGGATGCACTTGGATGCTAGTGCTAGAGGCTGGTTACACCAGAGCCTCAGCTGGTGGTTAGAAACAACAACAAAAGATCGGGAGTGCTCATGGAAAGCAGCGTGACCCCAGTGTCTCCAAGCAGGACTTTCCCTTGGGCTGGGATCACGAGGATTTTCACGGTAATTGTAAGGCAGTCTGAAATCCTGCTGCTGTGAAAAGGGACAAGGATGCTTGTCCTCTTCCCCTTCCTTCTGTTGGCATTCGTGTTTGTACCATTTAGCAGCCGTGTGGGTCAGGAACCTGCACTGGCTGAAAACCGCCTCTACAAGGGGAAAAAAAAATAGGCAGCTTGGAGACAGATCATGTTCCTGATCCTGAGGATTGTATGTGAATGCCCGTGGAAGGAAGGGAATGGGAACATGCAGCTGGGGCCAGGTGGGAAAAATGAGACTACTGTCTCTGCCCGTAGCAGACTGGATTTGTTTAAGCCAGTTGTGAAACCTTTCTTTGTTGTAGAAAAAGCTCATCTTCATCCTTTCTTCTGGAGAGGACTTGATGTGACAGGATTTTGAAGGGCAGGTTTTTTTAAGGAGGCCTGGGCTGCCTTGGCGTGGACAGTTTGGGAATATCCGATACGGGAGAATACTTCTGACTCCTTTAAAGGATTTTACAACCACTGGTTTGAAACACGTGAAAAGATGTGAAAGGGCTTGAAAGCATTAGCATTCTGGGGAATTGCATCGGCGGAGCTCGGCGGCTAATGCTGAAGGAGGACAGTGCGTGCTATGTCAACATGTAGATGTTTTAAACTAACGTGTTTAATTTGTAGATGGAGTAGGCAGAGTGCACACAGTCACTGCAGCTCAGTTGATGAATGCAAGTTCATTAAGCCACCATACCTTAATTGCCTGTGACTTCTCCATGCCGTGGAATGAGGGCTACTTGAAAAAAATTCCATCCCTTGCACTTGGCGTTGTCTTCGCTTTGAAATACATGCACATTTGACATTGCTTAAAACCTTTGGCTAGGATCCACGCTTATAAGCATGTAATACAGAAATTGGGATCGTTAATTGATGTATCCATCTGGTTACTGTGCAATTTCAGGAAATACTCTGTAGAAGGACTGTAATTTATTTTAAAAGCTATTGTAAAATTTGAAATGTAGTGCCCTGAGTTTGGGAGGGTTGCTAGATCTGATTTTTTTTAATGCGTTTTTTCCAAAGAGATGGAGCACTAGCAGCTTTTTATTTTCTCATGCAACTTGGTCCAGGCTGTGTACTAATGTGCTAGTGATTAACTCGCAACCTTGCAGTGCCAAACTCTCCAAAGTTAGAAGGCTGCCAAAATTGTGTTGTTCTCTTCAGGAGCTTTTGTATTCAACACTGTCAGGAATTCAGACAGCCTTTTACTGCAATTACATCTTTGTTATAAGCAGTTCTCTTAAACTCTAACAAAAAGTATTGTTGATGGTTTTCCATGGTTCTTTTGCTCTGGATTAAATTATTGGCACGGAACAGTTTAAAAAAAAATAAATAATGTAACTTTGAATTTTTCATTTATATTCTGCTGTTTCGGAAATTGGTGTATAAGCAGCTGCGTTGAGAATGACAAAACATTGCTGGAGTTGAGCGTGGAAAGACTCTTTTGGGCACCAACTCCTCAATGAATACGGGTCTTGTGAAACTGTAAACGAGCGTTACCTTCTGTTCCAGGTGTAATCTTGCCATTGCTTTTTAAGTGTGGATCAGAGGCGGGTTGTTGCGGCAGATGGGACGGTCCCGGTATGCGACAGGACCCTCCTTTGGTGGAGACAGGGATATGGGGATGTGCTGGGGGTGCTCCGCATCCCCCAGGAGGTGGCTGCTTCCAGCCTATTTAAAACTTGTTTAAACGTTGCTTCTAACCTTAGGGTAATTGGGATCTAACACTGTAAAATTAAGAGAGAGAACTCTTTGAACCAAGGTTGCTTGCAGCAATGTGCTAATGTGCTTTCCCAGGCTGTTGCAGGGGGGCAAAAAACACCTGAAGACCTTGGCTTTCTTCTGTGGATGGTAATGTTTACCTGGGTCTTTCCCGTGTCTTTCCTACTACAGGTTAAATAGATTATAAAGTCGTGGAGCTACAGATTGAAACAGGCTTCTTAGGAGAGCTTCACATTTAGAGAGGAGGAGGGGGGGAAACTTGATATTCATTGTCAACTTTTGGCAGAAGATCTGCATAACACGCATTCTTCTCTATTTCTCAGTTTCAGTAGGTTAGAACTGTGATCCTGAAGTCATGGTATTGTTTGTCTTCGGTATCAGATTGTTTCCATTAGAAGCTGTAAAAAGATACAAATGTTTTTGGTTTGCTGTGGTCATTTTAAAATACACGGAGGGAGGGAGGAATTCTGCATTCTTGTACTGATTTTTATCAGCCGTTTCTCAGGTTTTCATTTAGCCTCTGACCACAGGCTGACAGCTCAGCATCTGCAGGTTGTCTGGCAGCAGGATTCCACCCAGGAAGGCTAACATAAATTTCCAACAGGTATTCAGCCCCTCCTTCCTCCTGACTAGGGTCACCAACATGCTATCGCAGAATAACGGGTTTGTTTTCTGTTCGACTCTAAAGATAGCCGGGGTCAAACTTCATCGGATCGAAGCGATGTGGTCAGCAATCAGCTCCACTCTCTTCCTGGGAAGCCCATTTTCAGACTAGTATATCGTACGTTCCTGTTGTTCACCTCAATGTCTCCGACTCTCATTATGTCTCCTTTTTGGCTTCAGTATTCTGCAGAGTTAGAAGAAGAAAAGCTAAACCTTTACTTTTTGTTGCTCCCTGCCCAACGCTTGCTGGCATTGTGATGTCCTTGGCATGTATTCTGTTTAAATGCTCTATCTCATCCCTCTCACAGTTGATTTTAAAAATCTTGGAACTCCTCAGTACAGACTAGTACTCTAAAGTCCTTTACTTGATCCTTCTTGAATTTATTTTTGTACTGTTGTTTTGGTTTTTTTTTTTAACAGCTAGAATTGTTTTATTGTAAGCATTTACGTATTATGTACCCTAGCGCGGTGGTTAGCTCTGATTAAACGCTGAGCAGAGCACTGCGAAACCAGTAGTTAAGACTAATGCATTCATGCAGTTTCTGCATTTATGCTCTCTGGGAGCAGAGGTTGGTATTAACTCTGACTTAAGGCTGAAATCCTACTATTCCAGAATAAATAGCACTTTAGATTTTATAAAAATAAAAACATGTTTCCAGTTATTTTGTCACATGTGGAACAACTTAGCTGAACATCTTGCGAATGAGCTTAGGCTCCCTCTGAAACCGAATACCTGGATTCTTGTAGTGATATTTGAGCGTGGAAGGCAGGTCGTTCTGTAAATTAAGTTGTTGTTTCAAACAAGCCTCCTCATTCGGAATTCCATGTAAGGAAGGAGTTGATATAGTGGTACATTCTTCTTTTAGGGTGTTCTCCTCAATGTATCACAGCACTTTCCGGTATTCTTTCTGCCCTTTTTCTCAAAAGTAGTATCTATTTCAGTAGATAATTGAAGGTATTTACCAAATCTTTCTTCCTAGGTCAAGTTTGAAAGTATCTGAAAATGTTGCTAGATCCTTGGCAGCATTTCAATATCCTGGGTGTGTTTTCACTTCGATTTGAATGATGTAAGTGGGATGGGACGGGCAGCGTGTACTGAACTGCCAGATGTTTATTGTATGTTTAAATCTAGAATTATACATCAGTATGCCTGCATAGGAAGGTGTATTGCTGTGTCCAGGCCTACCAAGTTGGGTAGTTAAGATGCTGATGCGTGGTAGAAAGCATTACTCGTTTATTTTGGTGTTGATTTGCGTTCCTTGAAAAGAGCTCGTTATTGCTGTGGTTGAGTATAGAGTGACACAGGCAGCGGGACTTGCAGTGAGGTCCTGTGTGGTTATTTTGGATTTGTTTTGGTTGAAGGAGCATAGATGTGCATCACCTTGGATGCAGCGAGTGGGACTTGATGAATTAGGAAGGAAGAAGCAGCACCAGGTGTCCTCTTTAGGCTCTGCTAACTCTTAAGCTGCAAGACAGTTTAATTCCCGTGTACCAATTCCTTCCCTCCGTCTGCCCAGCTTGGCCTCCCAGTTCAGCTATTTGCATCTACAAATAGATCTAATGCTATGTAAATGCCATACTGCTTAATATTCTGGTTGATTTTGGATGCCCTTGCTGCAAGGTATATAAACTCTAAGGTAGGTCTCTGGTTCTGAAGACCATCTTTAATCAACTTTGTGTTTTCTTGGTGGTTAAAACCAAACCACCTTGCTGTGGATATTGGTGTGCGTTTCAAAGTGAGATCCACAGATTAGTTTAGTAAGTCATAAGCATCCTGTTTGGAATAATTCATAAGAATCCTGCTGCACTGATGGAAGCATTTAATATTGAGGGGAAGTTTAATGCAATATTTTACCATTTCTCAGGATTTGGTAGTCGTTACCAGCGTTCCTGGTGGTGTACAGGGTTCTGTTCTAACTGTGGGTGGCATTTCTTTTGTTACTTGCATTTATATCATTGTGGATTATTCAAAATCTTCATTGATTTATTCAGTAACTACAGCATGTTGTTGGATTTAGTTAATTTTAAATGTTTGTGAGATACAAAAAAAAAAAAAGTCTCTGGGCCTTATTTGAACAAAGCAGTCTGTTTTTCTGTTTCAGAGGTGCATGCCACAGGGTTCAACTATCAAAATGAGGATGAAAAGGTTACTCTCTCCTTTCCCAGTACTCTCCAGAAAGGTAAGAGCTATTTTCATGCTTTCTGCTTGCTTCAACCCTATCTGAAGTTCCCCGAAGTTTCGGACGGCGAATTTAGTGCTCCCTGGGGAGTCTGTCCGCTGTAAGTCACTTTGTGAGCCTCTGGAATTGGCAGTTGTTTCACTGCTGGTGATGTTTGCTTCCAACACCTGAGGCCGCTCTAATTATTTGCCTGGTATTGGGAGTTAGGCTCAGAAGCTACTTACATTAGATACAGATGATCTGTTTTCCTCTTACTGAGAACGAGCTAATCTGAATTACTGCAGTATTTTCCTAGGCGGGAATGTACTAATTCTTTTGAAACTGCTACGGTATTTTTTTCTCTGAGGAGTTTGTTGATTGAAACTCAGCTCCTCAGGTTGAATAAAGCGGTTTTATTTCATCCTGACAAATACAAATAGAAAGATTCAAGGGGGGAGGTCAGACTTTGTTGTTTCATTCTGTGGGGTATTGGCATGCTGCCTCTGTGATCGAGATCAGGTTTCCCCTTTTGCACTGAGACATCAAGGGCAGAATAAATCCCGAGACTAATTGACTTACAAGCTTGAACGCAGCCAGTGCTCCATCTTGGCTTTTGTAAAAGATTTCATAGATGCTATTATTACTTAGTAGCCATCCTGTATTTTTGCAAGCTTTATTCAAAGGTAAGGATTGTAGGGTCAGACGTCTCAAATGGCTGAAGGCAGGTCTGTAAGGAGGGTGAAGCGTTCGAGGGAGGCTGGCAAAAAAAGCGATGGGTGGAGAGGGGTTGAAGGGACATCTTATTTCAGAAGGGCAGTGGGCCAGCTGGGTAGCCTGGAAGGTCCAGACCAAATAAATGTTCTGTTTGGCACGTGCAAATAACAATGTCCCATCTCTTTCTGTTACAGGGACAGGGACGCTAAAGATAGACTTTGTAGGGGAGCTGAATGATAAAATGAAAGGTTTTTACCGAAGTAAATATACCACCCCTACTGGAGACACGCGCTATGCTGCTGTCACTCAGTTTGAGGTATGGGCAATGTTTTTATTTTCAGAGAATGTCATTCTCAATATAGGATTTATTCTTAGAAGAAGCAAAGACCTGATTTCCTAGCTTTAGCTATACCCTCTGGATAAATTTCAAAAATCCGTATTTATTTGCTCCTTGCTCCTAGTGTGGATGGGTAATACGAAAAGCAGCCTTTACGTTGCGACTTGAAGGTCAGTAAATTCTGGATCTGGCAAATTCCCCAGCCAAGGATCGTGCTGATGTGTGATCATCGTCTATATACAATAGCTGCAATGTTTGAAACCAGCTGTTTATTTAGATGTGGTTGAATAACTGTGTATAACTATCCTTTGTGAGGTATATTAATTTTTTTAATAGGACACTCTGCCTTTATCTGAGTATCTTAATGACATCCAAAATGAGAGCCAGATTCTGTCTCGAGTGTTATGTAAAACCTGGACATAACGACAGAATTTTATACCATATTGTAATTTCATAGTTATCTGCCTGGTTACATAAAAATACGGAGTACTTACCTCGCACAAATGGAACATTTCTTGGGTGCAGTCTACTGACAGAATATAAATAGGTGGTCTTGTGTGTACGCTCTGTGAACGCCTGGGTGCCCTCTCTGCTTTCACATGACTGAGCTTTGCTCCTGTCATGACTCTGCTAAATTTTGCTCAGACTGTAGAATTCCATCAGAGCACAGAGTGCTTTTCAGCTGCCCCCCTTTTTTTTTCTTTTTAAACCAAGAGTGAAATAAGTTATCACAGTAAGAATAAAATACTCTAACGCAGAGATCAAGTGTGTCAATGAAGAGACTCTACAGCACTGTCCAGCCATCATTCACCCAACTTCTTGCCTGTAAAACGTCCTGAATGTTTGTGTGTGTTTAATTGCCACAATCTCTTGATTTATTCTTTTAATGCTCTTATTTCCTTCAGGCTACTGATGCTCGCAGAGCTTTCCCTTGCTGGGATGAGCCTGCTATTAAGGCAACGTTTGATATTTCTTTGGTGGTTCCTAAAGACAGAGTAGCTTTGTCAAATATGGTAAGTTCTTGATGGGCAAGTAAACAGTGTTTCAAATAAAACTGTAATAATGCCAGCTGATTATTTGATAGTTAATAGCATGCCTTGGTAACAGAGAGAATGAGGAATATAAGCTGTCTTGCTAGCTATTATTGAGCCACTCTAAATTGGGAGAACTTTGTAAAAGGTGATGTTGTGATATCAGATGCTAGCACAAAAGCTAAACAGGTTGTACAAACCACAGTGGTGTTTCTTTAAAAAAAAAAAAGTCTTAGCATATGTCATGCCACGTGCTGCTTGATTAAGAGTGACTGGGGGAGAAAAAAAGGGCCTTTGCGTGTTTATATAGCTGTTATAGCTGCATAAGCAGATGTAGTGTTTGAGATAAATAAGCATGTTTTCTGCCCTAGAGGTTTTCTCATCAGACCTGGGGAACAATGCGCAAGTAGAAGTACCTCTCTCACAAATACAAGTGGGCATTTTCAGGTTGCTACTTTAAATAGGGTGCAAGTATTTCTAGAAGATGTTGCTGGAGAAGAGCGAGTTGGTGTAAAAATAGACATTTACATTCCAGTAGCTCACTTGCATAGTTACCTGTAAAGTCTAGCCTTGACCGCATGGTTGTGGTTTCTGCTTCAGAATTTGAAGTGAAAGCCCGGTGCTTTACTGGGATGTGGGTAATTCTCTCTTTCAAGGACAGCAGCTGATACCTGGTGTGTTCAGCTGCCTCTGCAGTAACGGAATATAACATACATATACATATTATAAAAGCACGCCTCTATATGTGATGGGGCAGTTTTAGTTAGGAGGGGAAGTACATTGTGGTCTGTGTTTTAAAATCATAAAAGAAGTCCGTTCATTTTAAATGCATGACTCATAGTGGTGTAATAGTTAGTCAAATGCATTGTGTAATACAGTTTCACTTCCATGAAATTAACTGATTCCCTTTCACGCTGAAAGAATGTCATTGACCGGAAGCCGTACCCAGACGATGAAAATCTGGTGGAAGTGAAGTTCGCTCGCACCCCGATAATGTCGACGTATCTTGTAGCGTTTGTGGTGGGAGAATACGACTTTGTGGAGGCCAGGTCCCTCGATGGGGTCTTAGTGCGTGTTTACACTCCCGTTGGCAAAGCGGAACAAGGAAAGTTTGCATTAGAGGTAAATGCTCTCAGGGTGACGCCGTTACTGCTGTAGCGATCTGCGACAGGCTGGACCTAGCCCTCTCCTCCGTTCGGGCACCTAACTCCCTGCAAAGCTCGTGAGGGTGGGTTTTTTTGCTTTAATGGCTCAGAGAGACTGGGATTGATATTAAACAGAATTTCAGTTTTGGACAAATGAATGTCTATAACGATGAGAACATACGGTTTAATTCAGTTCTGATTTGGTGATGTAGCCTTTGGTCCAAAGATGCTGAGAAGTACTGAAGAGTAGGCTGCAGCCCGGGAGAAAAAGGGGATGGGAGTCTTCCAAACCATTGTGCTCTGGAAGCTGGGAACGGGGCTTCTGGAAGAAATCTTGTGTATGCTGCTTTCTTAGGCTAGTTTCAGTCATAAATTTTCAAGTTTTACCAATTGTTCCAAGTTAACAGAACATTTCTCCTCTTTATTTCTTACAGGTTGCTGCTAAAACTCTGCCTTTTTATAAGGACTACTTCAATGTTCCTTACCCTCTTCCTAAAATTGATCTCATAGCTATTGCAGACTTTGCTGCTGGTAAAGTAACTCACTTTATTGATGAACTGTATTTTCTTTGAATTTTAAACGTTTAGGAAGAGGTGTGTATCAATATCAATAAACCTTTGTATTTATTTTATAAAGGTGCCATGGAGAACTGGGGCCTTGTTACTTATAGGTATGCTGTTAAAATACTGTCTTTCCCCCTCTTTGTTCACTAATTCTTGGAAGTAATTGGATTAGTTTTAGGGAGCTGTAATTACTGGGTATCGTCCCAAATAAGACTGAGTAAATTCCTTCATCTCTTGCTTTGGTTTGGATAATTTTAACTTCTGCAGCAGCGTGCGTTATTGTACAAATCCTAGGAAGGCAAAAATGAGCTATTACAAGTCCTGTCTAGTGGTGTGAGGTTTTTAAGTCTCTGGCAGCACTGCCTGTTCTACGAGAGAACTTTCTTGGCCGCGTTTTTCCCCGTAAAAGTTGCGTACTTACTGACACACTGGAAGAGTTTTTTTATTTTATGTTGTAGGCAAGTTGGTAAACTTAGCAGCCACAGTATAACCATGTGGACGTCAGTAAATCACAAATATTAACTTGCCTTCCTTTTCAGTTTTTTTTTTTTTTTGTATTTGGTCAAGCTTTTGTACTTTTGCTTGATACTATTATCTGTGCTCATTGTTAGAATGATTTTCCTTCATTTTGTACAACGTTGGTCTTGTAAGCTTTGGACTTTAAATCCTGAAATAGTTTAAATTTCTTCTAAACCTTTAATTTGGCCTAAAAAAATTGAAATGGAAATTTGAGCCCAGGTTTAAAATCTACTTGTCTGCTTATCACAATTCTGATGAAATCTGATATTTCACTCCCTGTGGAAAAAAAAAATAAATTGTCCCAGCTAAGTAGAATTTTTGGAAGCCTTTCTTAATTGTGCTGTTAATTCCCCCCCCCTTCCATGCTCAGTTTGGCACGCTTGCTTTATCCCTCTGGGGACAGAAGGTTGGCACAACCTGCAGGCACCATCCATGTTTTGAGATGTGTGGGTTTTCCCCGTTGAGCTGCAGTGGTTCCAAAGTCCTTTCGGACTCACCCGCTCAGTCCTGATGGTGCCAGGGGTGTTTTTAGTGGCAGGTTGTGTGCCTGGCCCAGGGAGCGCGTGTGTGCGTCTGCGTGTGTGCAGAACCCTGCGTGTCTGCGAGTGTGATACATCTGGAAGAGAGGGAATTCCTTTGGGGATGAGGGAGGCAGAGAAGACTCGCTGTGCATCCATCATGCAGTGCCAGGGGAGTTACAGTTCAGGTTCCTAGATCATGTAGGTGAGCCATTATGTATATAAAGATAAACTTTCTTGTTCCTGTCTGGGTTTTTGCACTTGTCTTCTTGCATGCCATAAGGAATTATTGCTCCAAAGCATTCCAACCGCTGTGGAACTTACCAAAATAATTTAATGTCTAAACTGAAATAGCTTTGACTCTTTTCAGTTGTACTGGTCACTTCTTAGCTTGCTTAGGTAATTTAACCTACTTTTGATTGTGTTTTTTCCCTAGGCGTGTACCACCCTGTTCATAATCTCTCTCTCTTAAATACAGGGAGACCGCATTGCTCATTGACCCCAAAAATTCCTGTTCTTCATCTCGCCAGTGGGTTGCTCTGGTTGTAGGACACGAACTGGCTCATCAGTGGTTTGGAAACCTTGTGACCATGGTATCTAACAGTTACAAGTTCTTCTGGTTTTCTTTGACATGTGCTTCATATCACGTCTGTGTTCACGTGCCCCCTAGTAGCAGCCATGCTATCTTTAAAATAAAAAATTTAAATTTTTAAATAGTGCTTTATTACCACTTTTTCCTTCGCTACTGTGTTCTTTAGAACTATTCCTAGATCTCTGCTGTGTGAAGCAGCGTTGAGTTGTTTGAATATAGTCCCAGGTAGAGCTGAGCAGGTGTTCCAAGGAGATGACTTTGGCTAGTCAGGTTTCTTAGAAGAAATAATCCGCCGTTTTCTTTTCAGATAGGCAGGGTTCACTCATCAGGCTTTCAGACCAAGCGGGCATATCAATGCCAGCTCAGCATTGCAAAATTGTTTTAGTCCAGTAGCTGAAAAGTTGCTCAGTAGTAACTCCTGTGAATTACCCTGGGTGTCTGGGAGCCAGCTGTCTGAGTGGTTTGATGTTTAAGTGAGAATCAAAAGCATACCTGAGGCAGCAAGACTGAAATCTGTAAATAAATTCAGTTTAGTGCTAAAAACTGAAACCTGTGTCTGTCGGAGCTTCTGCTGTTAACAAATGGCTTCAGCTTACTCTGTTAATTAGATCTGACATTCCTTTTCCCAACACTCTGCAAAGAGATGCTTGAATTCACTTAATTAACAGGTTAGGAAGTTTCTTGTATTGTAAGAAACCGGCGTGTTTAGTAAAAAAGCATGACTTCTGGAGCCCCAAATCTGCTTTGTTCTGGCTTTTCGGCTGCTTCACTGAAGTGTGAGTGGATGGAGGGAAAAACCCAGTGTCAATATTAATTTTAACACCAAGCAAAGTTTCTCAAACTTTCCTACAGTATCATGCCTCTTAAAAATCTGGTCAGCTGTGTCCATTGCTGTTTGTGGTAGCACAAGTAGCTTCCATGTGAGAGCAACACAATATTTAAATGGAAAAGTAATATTAAAGTAATATATTTTTAGGTTTTAGTACAGTTGAGCAGCTGGAAGTGAGGGGAGCCAGCATCATGTGGCTGGACAGCACTGTAGGATGCCAGCAAGTGCCTTGGGGACCATTAGGGACTCAGGAACCACTCATGGTCCTTCAGACCATTGAAAGCTTGAGATAGTATCATTTACGAGAATCTCTAAAATTGATATTGAATTAGCTTATTCTCTTTTTTAAGTTCCAGGTCTTCCAAAAATTTTCTTTAAGAATTTTTTCTTTTTTGGTTATTATTTTCTGTTCTGTGACGCAACTGTGAAATACGAAAAGACGTTCCAATGTTACTTCTCAGTTTCCAGAAAGTCGGCTTTTTGTTCTCTATAGCCCGAGGTGCATACAGCACAGCAGAAAGCCTCGGGAGCATGGCTAGTTGAGTTTGCCAGTCCCAGATCTCACTGGCCAGCACGATACACCAGTTCTGCTGTAGCAAAGATAGAAGAAATAGAAAAGGATTCATGAGCAGTTAGGTTGACAGTGGGATAAGAGAGAAAAACAGGGAGGTGAAAAGATTTCGAAGTCCAACCTAATTGCCCAAGAATCTGTTTTGCCGTTGCGTTAATCCTTTGGCACCAATCTGTGTGTATTGGAACCTTGTCTTGGAAACAGATGCGATCAGAAATGTAAAAGAAAATTGGATGGTCTCCACTCTAAAAATAAAGCGGGGCTTATCTGTGTAGAGTTTCAGTCACAGCTTTCCTTATTGAAATTCCACCCTCCCTGGGGTAAGCGTTTCGTTCACGGCAGCAGCGGTAGTTCCTTTGTAGAGCAGCGCGCTGCACTGGTTCTGCATCCTGCTCACTTTCTTTTGCTGAAGGGCCCGTATCGTCACAGCCCTGCTCCTCTGAGCTAACCGCCCTTCCACACGTAAAGAATGCTTGGAAAGTGCAGGAATGGAAAAGGGTGTTTTCTTCCTCAGTATCCGTAGCTTGTTTCCTTATCTCGCCCGCTTCAGTTAAATATTAGAAATGAAGGGAAGAATTCTAAAATGTCAATGTAACGTTCTTATCTTAAAAAAACAAAGCCTACCTTTTGGCTGGTGAGAAACAGCTTTTAACTGTTTACTACGTTTAGGTTTCCATAGTCTGGAACGCTTTTTCAGGTTCCAGATTCTCTCCTTTACGTCAGCATACTCCTCAGCAAAAATACCAAACGCAAACCCAAACAAAATTGCTCTTCTTTAGCTGCTGCTATTCAGTTTGAAAAAGACACTGTCGTCGTGTTGCTCGTGATTCTGCTGCTTTACTGAACCGTGGCCTTGCATGTCACTGACTTTACCCTAGTCTGGCTGATGTTCGTAGCTGTTCCCCCAGTTGTTCCTCCATCAGAGTTTCTGAAACGTAAGACAGCGGGGAAGACAGTTGTTGGGTGCTGATCACTCTTCTTGGGCTGATGACTTCTTTATAGAGAGGAAATTGCGCGTATGACTCTTACCTGTTGCCCTGATTTATAATAAACCAGGCCATGAACAGCTTCTCTTTGCTAGGAACTTCTTGTTGATGAAATGAAGCTCTTGGAATTTTGTTCTTTATTCTGCCTTCTTATCTTTCCAGGAATGGTGGACCCACCTCTGGCTGAATGAAGGATTTGCCTCCTGGATCGAGTACCTGTGTGTAGATCACTGTTTCCCTGAGTACGACATCTGGACTCAGTTTGTTTCTGCTGATTACACACGAGCTCAAGAGCTTGATGCCTTAGACAACAGTCATCCTATTGAAGTAAGTTCTGTCTTCGCTACTGATTGTCTCCCTTTTTTTTCTTGTCAAGTAGGTGTAAGCTTTTTTTTTCCCCCCTATCAAGAAAAAAGGGGACTTTGCAGTCATTCACGATGCAAAGGAAAATTGAAGGTTGCGTTTGCACTTTGTGGATTTTCCTCTATGTGAATTAACATCTCGGAAGTGAGGTTTGAGGGTCTGAAGCTGGCGGCTTCTGGAGTTGTTCTGCTCTCCTGACTTGAAATGGCAAAGTTGTGATCAAAATTCATCATTATTTGTTTTGGTTTGGTTTCTGATCAAAGCGGGTAGTTTACTGGCCCCTGAGCACAGTGAAGTAGCTACTGACTTACTCCAGTGCTCAACAGCATAAACCAAGGGCCGCGCAGCCCAGAGCCCAGGCTACCAAGCTTTGCTGGGCTTGTGCCGGTTTCTGCCTGAGGCCGCCTTGGGTGTTGCTGTGTTCTACTCTCAGAACTGGGAGGGTGATGAAAACACTCCTGAAATAAGGGGGATGGAGCTGGGCTTGCTGCTTTGGAAACGAGCAGGAGTTCGGTGGTGAAGAGAGAGCAGCAGCGAGCTCCCTTTTAGCCAACCTGGGAGCTCTGCTGAAAGAAAACTCCCTTGTAATTCCTAGAGATCACCATGGATGAGTTTTCAGACGGCTTAAGAAATGTTGGGGGTAATAGATGTTGGGAGATGACCTTGCTTTGTACAACGGGTCAGTTTAGAGTGACTTACTCATTGAGTGTGTTTCCTGAGTGCGTATTGTTCACTCTCCCAGAATTAAACAACTTCCACTGTATTTTTTTTGCTTTTGGGCAAGTGTTGAACAAAAGGGATTGAAGCAAGATCCCCAAGTCTGTTTGATTAAATACCAAAACCTAAGTTAAAGTATGTTTAACCCATAAACCAATCCTGACCCAGCCCTATGTGAATAAGCTCAATTGACTGGGTGCAGAGATTTCTGCAGTGAGAAAACAGCTCCTGAAAAATCAAAATCTTTTATGGCAGTTAAAATTGTCCTCACTGTTGAATATCCTGTTTACCACAGGTTAGCGTTGGCCATCCATCCGAAGTAGATGAAATATTCGATGCTATTTCTTACAGCAAGGGAGCATCTGTAATCCGAATGCTGCACGACTACATTGGTGATGAGGTAAAGATTGTTGTTAAAAAGCCAAATGTAGGTTATCAAATCTTTTTACAGTTAAAAATGCTGTTAAAAAAAAAATATTTAAATCTGTGTATTCTATATTTTGAATACTTTTCTCTAATTTGTGTTTGGGATCTATTTGGACTTACCTAGGAGAAATAAGACGGTGGGAAAATACGGACGGCGTTACAGGTGTACATTCTGATCCTAAGATTCCTTGGCTGATTCTTGAATATAAATGCAGTGCGGAGGGAGGATGGAAAGGCCCTCTGTTCTGGTATAATTACATATTCAATTGTGTGTTCCCAGGACTTTCGGAAAGGAATGAATTTATATTTAACAAAGTTCCAGCAGAAGAATGCCGCTACAGGTAACGGGTGGTTATTATATCCTTAAGAAAAATGATTTCTGGAGACAAAACTTTTAGCGCTAAAGTGATAGATTCTTAAACAGATCTTTTTTTTCCACCTGAGATAACTGAAATGCAATGAAATAATGGGCTTGTTTCCAGTTTCATGCAATGTGTCCCCTGCACAGGCAGAATTCAGGATCTCTCGGGGTTCTCTATCTCAGCAGAGCGCGGCTGAGGTGAACCGAAAGGGCTGCACTTACCGTTGATGACCACATCTGTGTAGTAATCTAATTTAGAAATAGAGTGTGTTGATTTGCCATGTAAGCCTTTTGCAAGCTTCCTTTGGCAGTATTGATTGCATGTGCGATGAAACAGTTCAAAGTCTTGTCTAACAGCGCTTTCTTTACTGAAACCTTTTTTGTGTATCAGGCCTAAATGTGGAAGTGGAACGTCATGCTCTCTCAGCCCAAACCAGTCCGTGTTCGGTCAGCTCTTTTGGCATAACATATGAAAAACTTAAGGAAAAGATTCTTTTATTTATCAGTTTGAATATTTAATGCTCATTTTTATTATACTGTATCACAATGTGTATTGCTTGCATTTTTTTAGGAGTAAAGAAGCTTTCTTCTCCCCTTCCTCCCCCATGAGTGGTTTAAACTATTTCCTTTTTCTTACCTATCATCTGTTACGATTCCATAAAAATGCACCCAAAATATAAAGGGCAAAGGGGAGAAATAATGCAGCCTCCCACCCTCCAGTGCCCGTTTAGTGTTCTTAATGGCGTCTGACGTGCTAGGGCTCCGGGAGTCCTTAGTCAGGCTTTTCTTCCGCAGAGGACCTCTGGGAAAGCCTGGAAAAAGCTAGTGGTAAACCTATCGCTGCTGTGATGAATACATGGACCAAACAAATGGGATTTCCGCTCATTTATGTGGAAGCCGAACAGGTAAATATAACTCTGCGTTTTTCAGCACTTCAGATGAAAAGTTCTGCCTTTAACTGCGTTTAGGATCAAATTTAGTAGAATCCAGTTATTTAAAAAATTCTCTCTGATCAGGAGGCAGTACGGCGTCTCCTTCGTTAGTGGCAGATGTGTTTCTGCAGCTCGCCTGAGGAACCACGTGCAAGTGGTACGGAGTTATTCCTCGAGCGCTCCAGATCGTGTGTTTGGGGTTTGCTGACATGGCCCCTTTGCTCTTTGTGTGTGAGATGTGTGTTGGGGGGAGGGAGTTCCTGACTCTGCTGCCCTCGCCACACATTCTGCTTCTCACTCCGCTTCAATTATGCTTATTCTACAAGATTGCAGGGCGAGTGAGGATTCCTGGCTGGAAGCTGAAGTCACAACAAATTCAAATGAGAAATAGGGCATGTGTTTTAACAGCAACAGGGATCAATGCATTCGAATGATGCTTAAGGTAGTTCCTTTTTCTGGAGGAGAATACAAATTAATCCCTTTAACAGAGGGCACGTGAATGTATGGTGATATGCAGAATAAGAGATTAAATGTTCTGATAATTCCTTTATTTCTTTTTCTTTTCTTTTTCTTTTTTGTTTTTTTCCCCTCAGCAAGAAGACGACAAAGTGTTGAAGTTAGTCCAGAAGAAATTCTGTGCCAGTGGACCATATACTGGTAAGATGAGTGCTAAGAGCAGGAATGGAGCGTTTGTTGCTTTTCCTGCAGGGGCAGCAATTTTGAGAGAGGAAGCGGCTGCACTGCAGAGCAGGCAGGCGCTCTGCTTGGATTCAGGTGTGAAGTATTTGTTAAAACTGAAAAATCTAAGGTTGAACACTCTCACGTGTGGTTTCTGTGTCCTCCTTGCGTGGAGCATGGCATTCGTCTGCAGTCTTTGCTTCAGTTTTCATTCTGAGATCTCTTCTGCTGTCCAGTTTGAGGCCAGTGCTGCCACCTGAGGAGCTCGAGCTGCTGGTTTTATAATAGCGCTAAAATAAAAAGGCCTCATACGGAAGCCAGCTCCCTCTTAAGACACAGATTCCACCCATCTTCCATGCTTACGGAAATTAATGTTGGGCTTGGAAGGTGATTTAGAGATTCTTGGTTTTTAACTTGAGAACTGCCGTTTTCCTTCAGATTCGTACCTTTTTAGATTTAAATTTTAAGTAGCCGTGCTTAAAATGCTGCTGAAACCTGTTTGAACATCAGGTGGAGTTTCTCAGTGTTGTGTGCATGCTGGTGTTTTCCTCAGGCCTTCCTTTTTGTTGTTTGTTCTTTTAGGGGAGGATTTCCCCATGTGGATGGTCCCCATAAGTATTTGTACAAGTGATGACCCCACCAGTGCCAAAATGCAAATACTGATGGACAAACCAGAGCTCACCTTGGTTTTGAAAGACGTCAAACCAGACCAGTGGGTGAAGGTGAGTTGTCACAAAGGAGAACATATCACTGGGAAGGAGGTTGATTGTCACTGTAATGTTCCCTTGCGTTTCATTTTCCTTTTCTCTGGTTTTTTTTTTCCTTCCCCTTGCAGTCTTGTATTTCTTATGGAGGGGCCTCTCTGTGCTGCTGCTGAATATTGGCTCCTCTCTATAATGCTCGCTTAGTGTAGCCCTTTGCCGTCCAAGAGTAGTCTAGACAATGTAAACTTGAGCCTTTTAAGAGTCCGAGCCTGGAAAAACACTCAGCAATTAGAGGCAGCTTTTGAGTTGAAATGTGGTGGCTTTTTTTGGTATCCCATGGCAACCACGGTTTAGTTAAAAGTCCATCCTGAGCAAAAATAGCCCTGTTTATCTTTCATTAGTGTGAAGGTTTTCTGATGGCTGTTGCCAGACGAGGACAAATCCATAAGTGAAAAAATTCGCTGTGGAGGTCTCCTGCAGACAGCAGTCAAACTGGACGGAAATACTGAGAGACAGCATCTGGCTGGGGCTGTTGTTGTAGGAGCTACTGAGGCTGAAGAGCAGTTGTTTCTAAGCTGGAGCTGCATTCTGAGAGGTGTCTGAAATAACGTTAAGGGTTAGTCTCTCTGAGTATTAAGCAAATCTTCCCGTTTAACACGGGCATTCCGGCTGTCAAGCCTAAGTATTCTCTTGAATCACCGTATCTATCTTCCCGATGCATGACTACCCTTAGTTCAGTTAGGGTTTACCCCTACAAGAGAAGTTTCTCATTTCTCCTTGCTCCTAGTTTTAACTCTAGACTGTTTCCTTATGCCAGCTCTCTCTTGTCTTCTATACCTCTTCTTTGAAATCTTTAGTCTTTCTCCCTTACTTATGATTTGTTTGTTCTTTTTATTTAACTGATAGTGACTGACTCCTCAGAGCTGCGATGCTTTGAGAAATTTCTAGTGGCCAAAAAAATAAAAAGCATTTCCTTGTTTATGCCTTGCTTTTAATTTTCTTTTTTTTTTAAACTTTTCTGGTACTTTTCAGTTGAACCTTGGAACAGTAGGGTTTTACCGTACTCAGTATAGCCCTGACATGCTGGAGAGTTTAATACCAGCGATCAAAGACCTCTCCCTACCCCCTGTGGACAGGCTTGGCCTGCAGAACGATCTTTTCTCTCTGGTAAGTAACCCTTTGCTCTTCTGTCTCATAACGAGAGCGACAGCAACTGCAGAAATCAGTGTCTGCAGAGTCAGCCTCAGTTTCTGGAGGCAAAGCGCCTTTGGGATTACTGCATACATCTAGCTATTAATTAGCTCAACAAGTTCTAACTTGTGTTATAAGACTTAAACCCTATGGAAGCAGTCGGTAACTCCTGTTGCTCTGTTCTCTGTAGGGGGTGTATTACACTATTTTAATATTTTTTTTTTACAAAATTGTTTTGAGAACTTGTTTTCTTTTAACTCGTCAAAATGAGGATATTTTAATGATCCCCTCAATGGCTTTGTCAAATACCGTCAGCACCGTGCGCGTTACTCAGCTGGGGCTTGTTGTAACTGTCCTCCACTGGCGGAGGTGGCTGTTGGGGATTCTCGCTCTTTCAAAGCAAGGCGTTACCTCCAAAGCAAGGGTTGCTACCTCTGAACAATTAGTTACTGAACTCCATATTTCAGATTGTACTTTCTTATTCTTGCTAGTCAGCAAGTATGTGGAAACGTTTAAAAACGTGGGTTTGATATCCTGCCTCTCTAGCTTTAAAGCTTGTAACTCTTGTCGTGGCTTAGTTGAAGGGGTGTGAAACTGTAGCCTGAGTCATTTCCCAGATATCGCAAGGCTAATGGGACATGAAAATTGAGCAATTAATACACGTAGGAACATTGTGTTAGACCCCTATTTGGGTTTCTGTTTTAATCGTGTTTTTATCATCGCTGGATATAACTGAGATAGTAAAAATTGATCTTCACCTCTTTTCTGGTACCATAAATTACTGGTCTGGTTCCAGATTAACAAAAATCTGAGCAATCTGGTTGGAGATACCTGCTGTAGGCATCACCAGCTGCACTAAGCAGAGAAGTGGTTTTGTGACGCTGGGAAGCAGTTAGTATAAAATTTTCCTGGCAGAGGTGGAAAGGCAGTACTTCTTGTATGAATTCATGGGGAAGCAGGAAGCAAAAATGACTTCTGCAGTTTTATACTCCCAATTTAACGAAGAGCGAAAATTAAATCTCCAAATCTTCACAGTTTTTGGTTAAAATAAGATTTTGGTGGGTGTAGTATCTGGCTGAGAATAACTCTGGGGGTTTGCTTTTTCTTGCCAGGATTGCTGCAATTTCGTTAAGTCACTTAATCTCCTTGTCTGTTTCTTGTTTGCAAAATGTGCTTATAATTACATAGCTGTCTCCTTGTAAAGTGCTTACCTGTGTATACAAAGTGTTGCGTGCAGCGAGCAGCCAGCCAAGGTGCTCTGACTACTGTTAACTCACCTTGGCAGAACCCCACGACAGAGAAAATAGAGTTTATATGCAGGCTGCGCAAACCAAACAGGGAAGACTATAAAATAATGTGATGAGCTATTAAATGTCTTAATTCTGTTTGGAAGTAAGATTAATCCCTGTCTTTTCCTCTCCCAGGCCCGAGCTGGAATCATTAGCACTGTAGAGGTTCTAAAAGTCATGGAAGCTTTTGTGAATGAGCCCAATTACACTGTGTGGAGCGACCTCAGCTGTAACCTGGGGATCCTCTCGACTCTCTTGTCCCACACAGACTTCTATGAGGAAATCCAGGTCTTCGTGAAAGACGTCTTTTCGCCAATAGGGGAGAGACTGGGCTGGGACCCCAAACCTGGAGAGGGTAGGAAACTTACGCTGTGAAATCCAGTAGTGGTTTTGTAAAACTCGCCTGTAAATAAGCCATCGGGATTTTGGGAAAGGGGAGACAAAGGAGGAAGAGGAGCCTGAAGTAGGCATTCAGGGGTATTTTTATACTTAAAAACACAGGCAAACACAAAACTGCAGAAAAACCCTCTGTTGCCAGGCACAAGTTAAAATGGTAAAACTTTTCCCTTCCTGGTCACTGACTGATGAAAAGTCTCTGCTTTAGCTTTGCAAGTATTGGAGCGTGTGAGGCTTTTAGACTACAAGGATGGGAAGCCATGTACGTGCACGTTTACTTGTCCTAGTCAGTCCTGTTGTAAATGCAAATGGTTAATATTAGCTCAGGTTACAGGCCTAGCCTGTTGTGTTTGAGCAGGAAGCGTCTTCTCCTGACTCTTTTGCTGCAAAAAAGAAAAATTCAGTATATTCTCCAGTTGGCATCGAGGAGAGTGGGAAAAGCCCTAGGTTCTTCAGATATCCTCAGGCATGTGGAAGGATTGTTAAACAGCTCTGCCCTCATCACTGTAGGTGGAAGAACACTTAATTGCTGAATTGTGTCTCCAAATAATTAATTTTTTTCCTCCATCATTAGGTCATCTAGATGCCCTTCTGAGAGGTCTGGTCTTGGGCAAACTAGGAAAAGCTGGACACAAGGCAACATTAGAAGAAGCCCGACGCCGATTTAAGGACCACGTGGAAGGAAAACATATACTGTCAGCTGATCTGAGGAGCCCTGTAGGTTATTGTAAATGTTGGTTCCCAAAAGACTGTCCCCACTCACTTGGCGCTGTGGGAACTCCTGTATTTCCAAGAATAGGGAAGCTAGAGGAAACCAGTGTCAAGGTGTGAGGCCAACTGGTTTTGGCAGAGGTGGTGGGAGCTTGGCTAAGTCCAGTTATGAAGAAATGATGATGGGGAGCATGGTACAAACATCCCTGTGTTTCTTGAATCAATTAAGCCTCATCTGTACTGGCCAGTACTTAGTCATAAGGAAGAATCATAGAATCACANTGATTCCTGCCCTAGTCCGGCTCACCACACTATTCCTGATCCAGGACAGGATGCTGTTGGCCTTCTTGCCCACCTGGGCACACTGCTGGCTCATATTCAGCTGGCTGTCAAGAAGCTCAGCCATACCCACGTTGGCTGCCACAGAACAGCTCTGGTCTCTAGATCGTGTTGGGTTTGGGTTTTGAAGGCTGTGCAGGTGCAGTGCTGAACCTGAGATGAATTTTACTCATTTACACGTATCCGTGGCCAGGCTTCATCCTCTGGGTTTAAAAGCAGGGTGGTAACCTGCAGGGATGGTGGAAGAGCTCTGCAGGTCTCAGTGTGGCCCTGTGGAGCACAAAGTCTGACTATGGATTGAGTTTCTGGGAAGTGCGTACTGGCTAGGTGTTGAGCGGTACAAAGATCTCTTGTTCTGATGTTTTGCTGTGGTGGAAATTACCAGAATTATGCTGAAGTTGAGGAAGAGGTCAAGGAGTTGATGCATCTTTAAGATCCAGTCTTTAAAACATAGAGAAGGGATCGGTGCCGGTATCTTCCAGATCTGTTCGCTTGTCTGCAATCTAACCCAAATAGAACCCAATCAGTAGAAACTGATTGTTGCATTTCTAGAAGTGTGGTTTTTGACAGATTTTCCTTGTTTATGCTCTGTCTTAGGTATATGTAACTATTTTGAAGCACGGAGATAGTACTACTTTAGACACTATGCTGAAGGTGAGTGCACGCTCTGTTGTTAACAGTGCCAGCTTACGCAATGAAAAGCTAAATATTCCACCCTACAAGTTGCTCTAAGATGTAGTTTATCTGCAGACAGGCTCCATCCCATGTTTTGCAGATGATGTGAACACTAGGGCTTCATTAGGGTGTTCCTTGGTCCGTGTGTAGTGTGAAATTGCCACCTAGTGGCTTGTTACATCGCTCATTTTTAGGATTATTTTTCCTTGCTCGGAGGCACGGTCCTACTTGACCTTATATAAACAGTGGTGAAGATCAGTTTATTGCTAATAGTACTTTCTGCTGATGGATGCGTAATGAGGTCCGTAATGTGGATAGCTGCAGGATGATTCACGAACAAGTTCAATTTGTCACATATTAGGCTTGAAGACTAATTTAGCAGCTCCGGCGTATACAGCGAGTTGAGCAGCGCTAGGTAAGAAGTCAGTGCTTAATACCATGCCCTAAATTTATTCGCTTTGGCTTTGAAGCTTCACAAGCAAGCAGACACGCAGGAGGAGAAGAATCAAACTGAACGAGTTCTTGGAGCCATCTCTCAACCAGAACTGATTCAAGAAGTTCTCACCTTTGCACTTTCAGTAAGTTATTGGAAAAGCTGCCGCTTCCTTACCTCGAGAGAACGACAAGTGCGTTCAGAGCGCTTGGTGACAGAGCACTGTGCGCATACAGTGCGCTGGAATAGGAGCAGTGGTCTTAACAATTACATTTTTGAGTTGAATCTTCTAATTTGGAGGGCGGGTGTGTGTGTGTGAAGCTATTGTTGACAGATTCAGTGTAGAAATGCATAAAGCCAACGTGCTGTATTTGTGGGAACAGTCTTCGATACTTGTCTACCTTTTCGTCTTCAGGAAGAGGTACGTCCCCAGGACACGGTATCTGTTATTGGTGGAGTAGCTGGAGGCAGCAAGCAGGGGAGGAAAGCTGCTTGGAAATTTGTAAGGGACAATTGGGAGGAACTTTATAATCGATACCAAGGTGGATTCTTAATATCCAGACTAATAAAGGTATGTGCGGCTGTCAGAAAACTCCTGTCCACGTACATGACCAAAACTAAGCTGCTGTATTTGAAATGCTAAACGCTTACCCTTGGCTCATGGTTTTTTTTTCCTTCAGCTAACAGTGGACGGATTTGCAAATGATAAAAGTTACGCAGAAGTTAAGGTAAGGAATTTTAATTAAAGAAGTAAATTAACTTCGTCTGTGGAAAACATTGCGCGCTCTAGACCTGATGGAAGAGCCATGAGTTTCTGTGCAGTTTTTGTTTCTGAACTGTGGCTCTGCCTCTAACTATTTTGACAGTCCCTTAATTGCATTGCTTTAGGTTGAGTTATTTTATTGAAATGTCTTAAATTAGCATTTCCACAAAGCAGCGTCCAATTTCTAGTGATTTCTGTTTCCTTAGTTTCACTCATTTACAGTTTTATAAAATCCAGCGTGGTTTGTGGCACTTGTTTTAAAACTCCCAAAAGACAACCTTTAAAGGAAATCGTAATTCGTAGTTGTTGCAACTCCCGCAGTGAGCTGAGCCTTTCACCACCACGTTGTTCCTCCCCAGACCGAAACGGCGCATTTGGCGCTGATGGCATTAGCGCCCAGGGACCTCCTGGGGGGATTCATGTGGCAGAAATTGGCTCAAGTCGTAAAATAGGTCCAATTTTTTTGTGGCCGTTTGTGCTGCACGCTAAGAGCAAGGGTTTGGCACGAGGCAGGGGAATGGGTTTGCAGAGGATCTGTCGTGGAGTCGGTGGCCGAAGGCGGTGTGGTTTCATTACTGACTCCAGCATCCCGTCCTCTCCGGCCTGGCGGTGTAGGCACTGGCCTTGGTGGCGTTTCGAGTGTGGGTAGGTTTTAACATTTACTCCTTGCCTGCACTTTTACAGGGTCTCATTCTTGGAAGAAGAAACTTAAAAATATGGCCCTTAAATCATCACTTTCCTATTAGGAAAGCGCTCAGGAGGAATTCTTATTTCAAAGATATGCTAAGCCACGAGCTCTATCTATGTTTTTGTATCATCTAGTGATCTCTTCTTCAAAAAGATTTAGTAGCATAAGCGATTTTACAGAGAAATCTTGCAGTATAATCAATTCTTTTCTTAAAAAACACTTTGCAAAACATTTACCGGAACAATCATCCGTAACTAAATGATAACTGCTTTTCAGGAGAAAACTTCCTGCGACTGTAGAGCTGGCTTTTAGCTGGAGTACTTAACGTGTCTGAGTCTCGGTGTCACCTTGTAGCGTAGGTTAGCAGGAGATGATCTGCCAAACCCTGGGACAAGCCGGCTTGTGTGAAGATGGGGGATGGCTCCCGGTGGGGCCGGCTTATTCTCCCTTTTAGCCACTTGCAAAGCACAAAGTCACAGCAGCCTCTGCTGCAGTTTTTTTCCCAGTGTCAGCTATTCGCAGGGGATCGCTAGTGTTGATTCTGGAGGGAGACATGTGAGAGTATTCCGCAAAACTCTGAGTGCTGCTGGTGCTTGGAGGTCATTGTGCAGCTTGGAAGGAGGCCTAGGTGGAGCATGAAGAAATCCGATACCCAGACAAATGCTTTTGCAAAATGGCCTTAGGCTTCCCCTCCTGTCTTCTTCTGAGTATCCAGAAATACACTCTTGATTTGCTGCTCGTTTGTCACCTCCCAACGTGGGACTGAATTCATCTCTTCCAGTGCCGCTTGCTGTCCCTGGCAGCAAGGACAGGACAGGAGGTGGCGTTTGGGGGACAGGAGGTGGCGTTTGGGGGGCAGGAAGTGGCGTTTGGGGGGCAGGAGGTGGCGTTGGGGCTGCTTTGAAGAAATGCTGCGCTGGCTTTGCTTTAGCAGAGAAATGGAGGCATTTTGCTGTCCCCGCTCTGTGCTCAGGTCCCTAAACACAGGACACTGGGCTTTCACCTCTTGCAAAGCCGGCAAGCACCCTGCAAATTTTTCAGAGTCCGTGATGTTGGTGGGAGCAGATAGCGTGAGCTGTAGTGGGACAAGGAGCATCGTTCACAGGAGCGTTTCTATATAACCGAGGGAATTCGGCGACTTAAAACCATAATCTTGTCTGTGCCTGTTTACACCCTTACGGCTGGTTGTGTGCTTTTTGTACAGGCCTTCTTTGAGAGTCACCCAGCCCCGTCGGCAGAACGCACTGTCCAGCAGTGCTGCGAAAATATTCTGCTGAATGCAGCTTGGCTGAAGCGGGACGCCGAGAACATCCACCAATATTTCCTGCAGCGCAAGGCCCCCCCAGCCGCGGTGTGAATCCCTGCATGCCACCGCTGCAGTCCTGCTGCCTCGTCGCGGGAGAGGGAGGAGATACCCAACAGCCGATTCATATGCCAAGAATTTGGAGTCTTTTTCTCAAGCCAACGGGGATTGGACAATGAATGTAGTTAACTGGTTCCTGCTCACACTCCAGATTTAAAATTCTATTAAAATTATCAGCAATTCAGCAAAAAAAGAAAAAAAAAGAGAGAGAGAGAGAGAAAAAAAAAATCTGTAAATATGATAGTAATAAAAATAGAGCATAACAAAACTGTGAAACTTCCTCAAGCCTTGTCAGTGGTTAAAATATTTAACACCCCCCTCCTGGCACTCTTATTGACAGATGTTCTGTTTTTTACACCCTCCCCCAGCCCTCCCCCTCAAA
>VXBO01011881.1:17774-68054 GCA_013400135.1 Rhinoptilus africanus | reverse complement strand
TGTTTCTGCTGGAGCAGGCGTGGTCTGGTAACTTGTTTTTGAGACTTGTGATGTCTTTGCTGTAACTGAAGTTTCAGTTAGAGGAGTCGTGCTTTCACTTTCTTCTGGTGAACTTGTAGGTACTTCGGTTTTTTGTGCTTCAGTTTGTTTTTGCGTTGTTGGTTTTATCTTTGTCTGTATTGTAGATGTTGTTGATTTTACAGCAGTAGTTCTGAATGCTTCTGTGGTTCCTGGTGTTGCAGTTTGTATTTCTGAACATGTTTTGTAGGTGCAGCATGATATTCTGATTTCATAATTATAGCAGTGCTTAGATTGTTGGTCTTTGTTATTGCATATTAATCCTCTGCTTTGACTGCATTCTACCGTTTGGTTAAGACTGTTTATTTCTATATCTGGGTGTTCTTTGGCTCTGCACTGAACACCGTTAGGGTTATCACACACAGTGTATCCTTTATGTCTGAGGTTTTCAAATGTTTCATCATCTCCACTGTCCTCTTTGTCTTCAGGCTGTGTGGAATCATACCATTCTGTCCATGCACAAACGTTCTTCACACATACAGTTGTCACTGGTGTTGCGGTTGTCATTTCTGCAAGTAAAAGTAGGAAATAAAAGTCTTATCTGTTCTTATTAAAGGAATTGCAATTAAAAATTATTCATTTTCCATAAACTTTAATGTTGTATGTAACTTTGTATATGTTAAAGTAATATTTTAATGTTAATGAACTTGCTTGACAGTCTTGAATTTCATCCTTAAGTGTTATTTTTCCAGTATTATATTATATTTTATGTATTATTTTTCTAGTGGCATTTTATGGGACATTTATTAAAAAAATTATAGTTAAATATAGCTAATATGTTATATGATCTTACGATTGGTATGGTATAAGTAAGAGGAGGTTTTACTCTCCTTGGTATTATCTCTGTACTTATTTACACTCTAACTGCATAACCACACAGTCTTTAAAATATTTTTACAGGTTAATGACTTTTCTGATTATTTTAAAATTGTAATATGTAATAAATTTATAAATATAAAAATACAAAATATATATTTCACACATGTATTTTAGATATAACACATTATAATACAGAATACACATGTACAATATATATGAAATATATAATTTAACAAGTATTTTCTACTTCTTTTAATAAGATTTCTTTTTATATTCTTAGCATTATGGAGATAAAATGTGGGTTATATACCACTGTCTTCACATGAATGTTAGTTAATAGAAAACTTAAAGTTGAATGTTTAGTTCTTACTGTAGTATTGTAGTATTGTATAATTTATGGAAATATTTTTCACAATTTCTTAGAATTACATAGTCACTATAACTAATTAACTGCAGGAATAATGTAGAAGTGTACTGTAGGAGTAGAAGGAAACTGTTGATTTGGTGACTAAATACAATTAGGAAAAGTTCCAAAGATTGGTTGGAAATAATGCTCCAGTTTGAGCATTACCTCAAACTAGGTTTCTTATCTTCAGTTTGCACTAATATGGTCAGTAATTTTAAAAATGGCAGTAACTGTCTTTTGTGTTTTCAGATGTTGGTCTAGAACTGTTGGGTTTTGTTTGCAAGGAAATGGGGCAATTCTTGAGTTGCAATGATTAATAAGTGTATTATTTTCTTCCCCTGTAAAAACCATGGTGAAACCTTGGTGAAACAAAGTGAGTTTGTAAGAAATGCTGTACTCATATCTACATGCTTGATTATGGTCTTCTTTAGCAACTGAAGCTGCCAGATGAATTAGTGGCTCCAGCAGAAGTCAAAAGTTTCGAGTAAAATTATGTGCCATTAACTGATGAAAAGCCTCTTCCTTTCAGGCAATTTTCAGTCCCGTCCATAGATTTTTTCAGTTATTTTAAAGAGTATTCAAGCATACCTGAACCAGTAGTTGTGGGCTGAGCTGTAGAAAACACAAATGGGGTGGTTGTTGTTAAGATGGCACATTTAAAGATATTCCTGTGAATTGTTCCATTGATGTCACACGTTGCACTGAAACACCATCCAGTTCCATCTGTGGTGTTGTAGATGAGTTCACCATATTTATAGCTGTTCCCTTCATAAATGCAGTGGCATGCTGTAATTCAGAAGTTTATTGTCAAGCATCTATGAAAAGATAATATCCAGTATTTCATTTTGTTAATTATTCTTCTTAGCTGTCTTACCTTTATCATCAAACTTGCACTGTAAACCTTCTGATGTGCATTCACTGAAATAAAACACATACAAAAAACACATTTTTTTTAAAATTATGAAGTAATTTTATTAGTAATTTTTCTGCCAGATACTAGCATCAAAAGATAGGACACTTTATTTGTGTTTATTCCTTGACTGTCCAGTTCACGTTGGCTTCTTTTTTGCCATTGTTTTCCAAAATCTTTCTTTATATTAACCCCAAACTTATAAAAAGTGAAGCTAAATATTATGCAAAGCTACAGATAGAAGTCTTAAGGAAGACTTTCCTTCTTTCTTGTTATCGCTTTCCTTGCACTTGCAATTGTTTTGTACTAAAAAGCAGGCTTCAAATGGAAAGAGTTTAAATACTGCAAGCAGTATAAGAATGTAACAAAATCCTTGGAAGTAGACCCCTATTAGATATGTATACTCCTGGAGCAATATTTTTCCTGCCATAGGAATGGGAAATAGAGAAAGCCTGGTCATAAAGGACTTACTGGTTTTGTTGTATCTTTATGCTGAGGGTTTACAACATAATCCGTAACAAATTCAAGAGAACATAAAATCACATAAGAACTTCTTACTACTAATGAAGTAAAAACATTGTCATTAAATAGTGAGGCATTATTTTTACACAGGCAGCATAAACTAGTCCTGTCATGGAATAGAGACATGCAATTTCCCACTGCTGTTTTCATCGTTTTCCCGTGTACATAATTAGGCTGGTATGTTAAGTCTTACCATAAATTACATTCATCTCGTCTGTATATCTTTCCATCTTCATTATCATAACAGTCACAGAGACTGACGCACTTCATCTGATCCTCATGAAAATATGGTTTGTCTGGTGGGCAGTTGGGGTAGCAGCCTGAAGGGAGGAAAAGGGCATAAAAAAGGGAGAAGAGGTGAGAATGAGATACACTCAGTAAAAGTTTATTTGTGCAGAGCGTTTTTGCAGTTCTTGTTCTTAATAGTCATAACTTTTACTATTAATAATTCTAGGAAGTAATGCAGAGTACTAGCATCAGCAGAGCCCACCCACTAGGACTTAGCCCTAGAGTTGTTTTTAACTCCAATTTCCATAGTCTTGACTCCAGTCATGTGGCTGTAATGATGATGAAGAAAACTGAATGTGCAAATGCAACTGATGTGGGAAATACACTCCATTAAGAGCATTAAAAATATAATAAAATATACCGACTTAAAGGTACTTGCAGCTCTTTTTACCTTCTAAACCTGGCAGGTTATGGAGGCATTTTCCACTGGGGTTCCTACAAGTCTTCATACAGGAGGCTCCACAAGGTTTATAGTGCCATTCACATTCTCCTTGTTGATTGTAGTAATCACAGAACAGTGCTAAGAAGAAAGAGAAATTTGGACATGCTCAGGAGAAAAAGAGAGCTTTTTTTCACTCATATCTGTTCATCCTATCCCTGCAATGCTTCTTGAACAGTCTTGAAAACGGTGAATGAATAGGTGAAATTGTGTGACCATCAAAACAGCTTAGAGTGAAAAGTCTACACAGAGAGATTATAATGCACATACATAAGATACCTGGAGCGTGTGTTCAAGGACATCAGCAAGGCATTGTACATTTAACTACACTCTCAGAAGTGTTTATGACATAAAACTCACGACAGATTGATGGGGTTCTCCAGGCTATGCAGACACCAACTTCACTACATGCTTGAGCATAGGCAGCTACTGCTGTACAAAAGCAGTCACAGTCTCCTCCAGTGTCACATGCACAAGCATCTGTCACACATGCTTGGTAATATTTTGCTGGTTCAACCTGTTATTAAAAAGAAATATAATACTTTACATCCTGCCTTCTAAATATTTTCTTATCTTTGCTAGGGTAATTTTCTTAAAATGGTAATATCTGAGAAGAAAGGCCTACATCGGTAATTTCTTTTTCTTTTTTTTGTATATGCTGTTAAAAACCAGAGATGATGACAAGTGATACATCCAGAATACGTACTGGCAGATTTTTAGACACCTAGACTTGTGTTCTAGTGGAAAAATCAGATTTGTGTTTCCAAGCAATGTTAGGCAACTGCACTTGAAGATCTCTGCCAGTGGCAAGAACTAAGGTAATGGGAAAAGCACAGAGTTACCCTACATTGTTTGGTATGTACTAGTGTCAGATAATGGCTATGCTGATACTTCATTACTATGTTAGTATTTCATTGAGCTTGTGCTCTCTATACAGGATATTAGAATTTTCATTCAAGTAACAATACAAGAAAATACATAGTAATTATGAAAATATTATTCTTTTGTAATTGGTCAATATTTCCTATGAACTAAATGTCCTTTTATTTCTTATAGGTAGTGACTATAACTCTGTTCTGTTGAGCAGGATTCAGATTGAAGTTTTCCTGACACAACTCAAAGTGAAACATGCTAATGAATTAGGCATGCATGTTTAAATGTACGAGGATAGCAGCTTCAATCAGATCCAGTCTTCACACAGTTAACTTCTGCCCTGATAATACCTGAGAGTGACAGGCAGCAAAGACGTTGCTGTTGATGATGCTACACTGCTTCTCTGACCAGGACTTTCGATAAGGGTTGGTAGAACACGGGTCCTTTATGCTATAAGCATCAGGACATGTAGAGGATACTTTCCAGCTGTTTCCAAACTCTAGGACATTCTCTACCACAGACTGAGTCCTCGTCGTAAAGTCATTGATGCTGTTGCCATCATAATTTCCACAGAGGCCACATATCTGGCCCTGCAAAAGGAAGTAAGTAGAAAAATAATGGATGTGAGAAAACTTGAAACAACATCTAAGACTGAAAGAATATTTGAAATTCAGCACTTAGAATAGTGCCATTCCATTCTAACATTCCTGAACATCCTCATCCTTTGTTTCCTCAGCAACAGAACATGACCACTATGGCTAGAAGGATGCTGCTGTTGACTTTTCTTCTTTTAAATATGAGCAATAAAACCATCTTTGTCTTTGTAATCTTCTGTCTTTGAGGTGTGGCTTTAACAAGGAAACGAGGACTAACAGCCAAATAAGCTTTTTATTTAAGCCTTGTTTTATACAGTAGATGTACATATGAAAACCAGCCTTACAAAGCTGTCATAAATACTATCAATCCAGCCACAAAGTCTGCTCACTGAGTCTTTACTGTTATGTCTGCTCACACGTGTAAAAAGAAATGTCATTTTCCTTGCACATGCAGAAATATTCCTCATTCTAAATGTATGGATCCGTAGAACTGTGATAGGCTACAATAGATGCTATGCTTTCTCTATGAATCTAAGATGCATACTTTCCATATTACTACTATTTTTGTAAAGCGCCAATGGGTAAGGAAGCAAAAGAATGCATGATACTGAAAGAAATTTGTGTATCTAGTTCTAAATTACACTTAATTTATATACCTAATTGAAACATCACTGCGGTATACAATAAGGTAGCAAATTCCTCATTTACTACAGTTTTTATTATTTATATATCATAAATTAGGGGGAGTATGACAATAGAAATACATTTTCCTTATCACCTGTGTAGATATATGCTTGAAAAATACACTTTAGCATTTTACAAGAGGCTTTCACTCATAATATTTCAATTCCTTGTTCTTGAAGGACAATAATTTAATTTGTGTGTCAATGAGAACTGGAAATAAGGGATTACTTTCAAGATCAAGACTACTGAAGTGATTTCTATACACGTAGCTATATAATTTTTAATAAGGTCTGATAACCTTTACCAAGGTTTAGTGGGTAATTTTAACAAAGTCCAAACAAGTGGTTTGCCAACCAAGTTCTGTGAGGCCAAATAGGCACTGAAAGCTGCCTTCAGGGCTCAGAACAGCAGCAGGATGATGATGTGGCTTCCTGAGGCACCAGAGGAATGAAAAACGACATGGGATGTCCTGCAGGAATGCTAGATACATCCCATCTGTTTGGGATCTTGGCAGGGTCTCAGTAAAATTCACACCCAGTCCAAATCTGGATTGTAAATTGCCATTTAACTGCTAGTTTTGTACCTTAAAATCAGGGCTGAGTTTCATGAAGATGCTGGTTTTCTTGTCCCACATGAGGATCAGTCCGCTTGTGGTCTCTATTACCAAGTACATACCCATATAGCGGACTGTGTATGGCACTTCAGCATTTTGTCCTCTCTTTATGACACTGACACGCTCCTCACCAAGTATCAGTTCATAGCTCTGAAACAGGAGGGAAGGGTAATTAGAAATGAACTCAATAGCTGCAACTGTGCTCTTAAGCACCTTTTCCTGCTTTTAAGAGTACTACAAATAGCTTATGTAATGAAAACAAATAATCCAAATGTGATAAATCAAAACTATATAGTTCAAATCTCAGGTTCCTGAAACTGTGATTAAAAGGTATTTTAAATGGTGTAGGTCAAAAAAGGGTGCTTTGGTAGTCATGGAGGAACTACCTTGTGCAGAACAAAATAATCTGACTTGATAGGCTAAATTTCTGCTAAACACAGTTTTCCTGTAGATCTGTAGTTTGCCCAAGAGTAGTATAAGATAGGGTGGAAAATGGAAAAGATAGAAAGCTAGGAAACTCTACCAATTATTTCACTTGAATCTGATTCAGCTTAATTTACAAGTTGATTTGCTTTTTAAAATATTTTTCCAACTTCCTTGAAGCAAGTGATATCTAGGCTTGTCCCAAGATACAGATACAGATACAGAACAAAACTCATCTATATGCCTTCTTACCTCTAAGAAAACTTTGATAGATTTTGAGCAAGTTGTCCCAGTGTTGCCACAGGGAATATTTTCAGTGACAACCCTGAATGTCCCATTGGCTGTCCCACAGTGGTCCTGGGTAGAGAATAACATTTTAAAATATATTTTATTTTTGTAGACATGACCAAGGTTATGTCTCATTTACTGTTGCTAATTCCCAGTACCTGGACCAGTGTGTATTCACAGTTTCCATTGAAGCTGAACCTTTTGTCATCAAAGGTATTATAATGACCATCTCCATAAACAGCACAAGTGCCCAAACATTCATCTTCAGTGCATTCCCACTTCCTATTCTTGCATACACTAGGAATGAGAATAAAACATTTTAATAATAAAACAACTCACCGTTTCATGTAGACGATATCCCAACAATTCAGTATTTGTTTGGCAACTCATCCCTGTTAAATGTTATAGTATTTCTGGAGTTAAAATAGTCTTTTACATTTTTAACGTGAAGAATTAAAGCAAAATTCTGTTCTGCTACTCTCAATGCATTAACTGCAAAAAAGTGAAATACTTAATGAACACTGTATTCCCAAAGATTTCCTCCCATTCTGTGCTTTGGCCGTCTACCTGCATCAGAAGGAAATCTGCTTATACTGTTTAATCACAATGAAAAGATCCATCAGTTGATGAAATGTGCAATCAAAATCTTTCCTCTCTGCTGTACTATTTAAGATCTTTGGAAAGGCAAATGGTGGAACCAGGAATGCTGCTTCCAAAGAAATATTTACCAGGTGTTACAGTCAACGTTGATCTTTTCCCCGGGCTGATACATGGCTTCGTTGTGAATACATGGACATTCCTCTTCAGGAATACAACCACCATTCCCATCTAACACAAGCCCAGCTGGGCACACGCAACCAGATACACATTGTGTGCTATACTGGAAAAGTCAAGAGGAAAATATAATTTCATAATGAAATAATCACAATGGGAAAAGGAAGATTAAATTCTCATCAAATGTCTTTATATGGTCTTATTGCTGGACAGCTTAAATGGGAGAAGACTACGAAGTACTTACAGGACAATGGAATAAAAACGAAGTTATTAGCTATTGATTTAATAGAATATAAGTCCGTTAAATGTTTTATGTATGTCAATCCTGATTGCTTTGCTGGAGCCTCTGAAATTTGAACTACATTAATCTTAAGTCTTGCTCTGTGTTAGCTGAAGAAGCCTTGCACTTTGCAGTGGGTGATTTGTGGTTGAATGGAGCTTTAAAAAGAAAACAAGTAATATTTTTTTCAGTTTGGTTGAGTTACACTGAAACCTCTTTATCTCATATGGTACTTATTCATGAAATGGCATGTGGCTACCACCCACCTAGGTGGAGTAATATAATTGGATGTGCAAAAAGTTCACAATTGCATCATGGTATGAGAAAGAATGATTTCTCCTAGCCAGTTTGTAGCCTGTAATTTTCTCTATAAAGAAGTAAAACGTGTCAGAGCCCTACATATTTTCACTACTAATTACTATTACCTGCAGTAGCTGAAGAAAGGTAGACACTAATCTTATGAATTAAATTGGATGTTACTTTATTATATTTTGGTCTAAGGGTCCCATTGTTAATGCTTCCTATCATAGTTTTAGGCTTTTGCTACAAGAACAAAGTACCAGTGTTGTAGATTTGGAGATCAGACAGATGAATCCCTTTAGCACCAAGAACAGAAACAAAACCTGGAAGCACCATTTTGTCCACCCATGACATACTTACACACTGTATATCCAGTGTCTGGCAACTTTGTTGACATTCTGCTCCAGTTGTTCCTGCAGTGGTGTTTCTACAATCGAAGTAGACCATAGGAGATTCACAGACTAGAGGAAGAAAAGAAGAGAGGGCAGTAAGAAATGGCACATGGTTTATCCCACAATTGTAGCCATTAAAACTATCTAGAAATTCCTTGGAAATTGCATATTTCGGTTAGTAGGGATTGCTGTCCCTATGCAATCTGCCAAATAGATTAACTTCATAGCAATGAATTCCCAGACAACATTCCCCCAAGAAGTACTTCAGAAAAAAAATCTTTATGAAAAAGAGGTCTTAGAATTAATTCAGGTTCACTCCTGCCTTTTATAACAACTGTTGCACTATAACTAAATGGGAAATAATTCTATTATTTAAAAATCCATTAAGAAAAGTCAATTCTATTACCTATTTCTGTCTAAAACCTGTCACAGAGATAAGTGGAAGATTTTTTTTTACCTGGAGTTGGACTGGGTGCTCCAATACAATTCAGTCTTCCCTGAGTGCAAGTGCTGTAAGAGATGAAAAAACATATTTGTTTCCCCTCTCAGACCATGTACTGCAACTGAGAGCTACTTCTCTCTTGTCAAGTTTCAGAATTTTTGAAGGAATTCCAGAAAGCTGTTTTGCAGTCCCAGGAAAGAATTTTCCCCCAATACCACTACCAGTGTGGCTTTCATATGATATCCATTATTGCTAAACAGGAAAAATCATAGGTTGAAATGAGGGTATATCTCTGCTTGTCTACTTTCTCATAAGATCTCTCCTTGCTGGTATTGTCATAATTTTATGCTTGAAAAATCATTTAATTAAATAGAAAATGCACCTAAATACAATTGCTCTAGCAATCTGGAAATATCTTACAATCATAGAATCATGTAGGTTGGAAAAAACCCGTAAGATCATCAAGTCCAACTATAAACCTAACACTGCTGAGTCCACCACTAAACCATGTCCCTCAGCACCACATCTACACAGTTCTTAAATACCTCCAGGGATGGTGACTCAACCACTTCCCTGGGCAGCCTGTTCTCATGCTTGACAACCCTTTCAGTGAAGAAATTTTTCCTAATATCCAAATGAAACCTCTCCTGGCACAATTTGATGACATTTCCTTTTGTCCTATGACTTGTTACTTGGCAGAAGAGACTGATACCTCACTACAGCCTCCTTTCAGGTAGTTACAGAGAGCCATGAGGTCTCCCTTGAACCTCCTTTTGTCCAGGCTTAACAACCCCAGTTCCCTCAGCTGTTCCTCATAAGACGTGGGCTCTAGACCCTTCAGCAGCTTTGTTGCCCTTCTCTGGACATACTTCAGCACCTCAGTGTCTTTCTTGCAGTGATGGGCACAAGACTGCACACAGTATTCAGGGTGTAGCCTCACTGGTGTTAATTACAGTGGGACAATCACTTCCCTAGTCCTGCTGGCCACACTATTTCTAGTACAAGCCACGATGGTATTGGCCTTCTTGCCCACCTGGGCACACTGCTGGCTCACATTCAGCTGGCTGTTGACCAACACCCCTAGGTCCTTTTCCAGGCAGCTTATTATCAGGAAGTGTAGCAATAGGACAAGGGGTAACAGTTTTACACTGAAAGAGGGTAGATTTAGATTAGATATTAGGAAAAAATTCTTTACTGTGAAGGTGGTGCCCAGAGAAGGTGTGGATGCCCCAACCCTGGAAGTGTTCAAGGCCTGGTTGGAAGGGGCTTTGAGCAACCTGGTCTAGTGGGAGGTTTGTTGTGACCCAAGTGCAGGACCTGGCACTTACCCTTGTGAAATCTCATACAACTGACCTTGGCCCATTGATCCAACCTGTCCAGATCCCTCTGCAGAACCACAGGCAGATGAACATTCCCTCCCAACTTGGTGTCATCTGCAAGCTTACTGAGGGTGCACTCCCCTCATCCAGATCATTGGAAAAGGTATTAAAGAGAACTGTCCTCAGCACTGAGCCCTGGCAAACACCACTTGTGAGTGGCCACCACCTGGGTTTAATTCCATTCACCGCAAGTCTTTGGGTCCAGCCATCCAGCTAGTTTTTTACCCAGTGAAGCATATGCCCATCCAAGCCATGAGCAGCGAGTTTCTACAGGAGAATGCTGTGGGAAATGGTGTCAAAGGCTTTTTTAAAGTCCAGGTAAACAACACCCACAGCCTTTCCCTCATCCACTATGCAGAGCACCTTGTCACAGAAGGTGATCAGGTTAGTCAAGCAGGACCTGCATTTCCTAAACCCATGCTGACTGGTTGTGATCACCTGGTTGTCCTGTATGTGCCACATGATAGCACTCAAGATGATCTGCTCCATAACCTTCCCAGCACCAAGGTCAGACCTGTAGTTCCCTGGATCCTCCTTCTGGCCCTTCTTGTAGGTAGGCATCACATTTGCCAACCTCCAGTCAGCTGGGACCTCCCTAGTTAGCCAGGACTGCTGATAAGGATGGAAAGCGGCTTGGTGAGCACTTCTGCCAGCTCCTTGGTACCCTTGTGAAGGTCCCATCTTGCCTCACAGATCTGTGTGTGTCCAAGCGGTGTAGCAGGTCACTAACCATTTCCCCTTGGATTAGAGGTGTTTCATTCTGCTCCCCATCCCTGTCTTCCAGCTCAGGGGAATACGTACCATTCTTAAAAGTTGAAAATATAGTTGAGAAAAGGAGAAAGCATTGTTTTGAAATTCGGGCAAGGCAGGGTGAGACCAGTTTAAATGTAGCATATTTTAATGAGAAACTAAATATACTATTGCTAGAGTGTTTTGCAAATGATTCACTTACCATACGAGCCCATTTTCATGGACAACTTCTCCAAATGGTATGGGAGATCCTCTGTAGTAGCAGGGACAGTCATTAGCAGGCACACATTTGCCATTCTCATCCATGTAAGTTCCATTTACACAGGTGCAGCCATCAACTGGGACAAACTTAATGTTGCATGTGACATCAGGCTCACTCAGAGACCGACAAGTGGGTTGACAGGAAGAGATGGTATAGCTGTAGCTTAGGGACTTGGGACATGAGGTGGTGTATTTTGCTTGAGAGAGGAAAATAGAACAGGTTTGTTAATTTCAGATGGTAATTTCTGGTGGGAAGAGAGAAACCATAGGTAGTAGAAATAACATGTAAACAATACCGTAGACTTCTGACTATCTTTTGTATTAACGTATTTCTGAATACTTCCCGAGTTAAAAAGCTACCATATGTGGAATAAGTGATATATGCAAAGAATAAAATATTTTTTCGAATGAAATTTCAGAAAGAAATCTCCTTTTGGTTCTGCCATTCATTGCCAAGGCTTCTAAACCTTTTGAAGTACAAGACAAGATGTTTCCCTGAATGTCTCCTGGTTCATACTGGATAAAGAGGAGACCAGAGACCTACTGAATCAATGGAACCCAGCAAGCAGCTTGAGAGACCTTTCATTTGCAAGTGTTCTGGTTAGTATTATTAGTACTGATATTCTAATATGTCTCATTGCATAATATGCAATAATTTATGAAATACAAAGTTGCACAGAAACAGGTGGAGGCACTTCCATAATAGCAGTCTTTTCTAAGCGAGCCATGTCTCCCATCTATTCATATTCGCTCTTGCTAGCAATGGATTGATTCTAAGGGAACAGCAGACAATTACTTCCAGGAGTGCACTTAACAAAATCCCTTCCTCAACACTTACCATATTTGCCTAGAAATCAGTATAAAATAATCGCTGAACAGCAAGTTTTATTGATGTGTGTTCTTAAGAGAGGGCATAGTTAAGAGCACTTACAGCAGACATCAGTCCTCCATCCACTCAGCTGGATTCCTTTCACAGCACAAGCTCTCACATAGGAAGACAGAGCTGCACACAGACAGTCCTCGCTATTTTCACAGTTACATGTGTCAAACATGCAGTTCTAAGAACGCAGAGAAAAAAAAAGTTTCAGTACTGAATATTGTCAATCTAAAATAAAAAAATTAACATTATCTTTCTTGTTTTATGCACTGATCCTTCTTCAGATATTCTCACTCATAGACAACACTAACAGCTTTATCAATTTCCAGTCTTTAAGTTTCCTGGCAGGGGAGAATGAAGGTAATGTAAATTTGGTCGATAACTGCAGTTATTATTGGGAAATAGTGGTTTTAAAGAATCTTACACATTTAACAGCTTCATGTTCCTCTGAACCATATTTACAAATATACTGCACAATAGCATACAAAGCTCTTATCACAGTACGCAGTCTAGACACATCATTTTACCAGTGTCCATACCTTGATGTAATGTTACAACACAAACAAATGCATGTCGAAGGAAGGAAGGGCTGCAGTACAGAAATGAAAATACAGGCATTGTGTAAGACAGGAGAAGACATGTCTGGAACAGCCCTCTTCTGGCAAATAGTTGTTAAACTATTTCCATTGTTTCTAAAGGAAAAAAGAGTCTAACAAAGTACCGTGTGGTAAACTGAGGGATTCACTGCATAGTGACAATCAGCAAAAGGTCCTTGGCTGTTGGTTAGTAGTCCACACCAATGCTGAGCATATTTTTCTGTGAAGAGAACAAACAATACAAATGCACATTATTACTCACATAAACACACAACCCTGGTCTATGAAGTCAGTTATGAAATTACATTAAATCTCTCCTCCTGTCTTTTGTTCACTAGCTTGTGGGCTAAGGTTTCTAAAACCAAATAAGAGGACTTGCTGAAGGGGTGAAAAAAAGATTTCCAAAAAGAACTCGGGCGATCCACTCCTCGGACAACAAATTTTCAGCTTAGATATCCTCTCTGTTTTCAAATATGTTAGTTTCCTTCAGTTACATTACTATGACCATTCCTTTACTTTGTTACTTATCCCTAGTACTTTCATTTTGAATATATGTTTCTGATTTAAGATGTATGTTTTACCAAGTATATAAGTCTTTATTCTCTTGTCTTTGCTTTCCAAAGCAAATGTTTTTTCCTTAGGGATGAGCTAAAAAACCCAAGAAAAAGTTGTAAGCAGCATGTACCATTTTCAATGCTGAGTGCACAGGGGTTCTCAAAACTGTGCTGGATATTAGGGCATGAAGCCTGAGTTCTCCACGTATTAGCAAATGCTGTTGCTGTTCCTTCAATTATTCCACTTATGGCCTTGAAGTCATCAGTTTGGATATTATTGAAATTTCCACAGAGACCTGTTGAAAAGCAGTAAAAACTTTAGACTGCTCATACAAGACAAAAGACATTAAGCAAGATGTTGTTATATTTATTCACTTACCACAGGTCTGGTCTTTGAAAATAGGATCCAGCTGCACAAATACTTGCATGATGGGTGTGATTTGGATTTCAAGGTGGACACCAAAGTTTGTCTGCATGATGATGAAGAATGATGAAGGTCTGAACACGGTGGCATTAGCTGCAGATGAAAAACAGAGTGATCACTTTCTGAATGAGGTTGAATGCTGGAAACAGTGTGTCATCATACTATTTTTTATAGCAATTGTTGCAAATTCTGTGGTGAAATAAAGCCAATGTTTATGAAAATGGATCAGAAATATAAATCAAAATTTACAGTTCAGAATTTGCTTGTAGCTACCAAGTTGTTAACTTTATTTAGGCTCTCAACATTAAGCAGAGTTTACTCCTTCCAAGAGAATAAAAAGGAAAAACTGTATGGCACGGAGTGTTAAAAAGAATACTCTTACTTTTGTTTCTAAGCTTGTACAGCATACATTTGAGCCCTCAAACCGCTGAAGAGGGAAACTTAGCAGATATGGACGTCAGAGACATCGCATAGAATCATTAGTTACTGGGACAAGAGAGCAAAAATCAAATTTCTCTCTGAGGCAATGTGAGAACAGGGGAGGTAAGTTAAAAAAATGTAGAAGAGGTAAAAAGATGTCTTCTGTGTTCAACTTTGGGCAGTGAGAAGGAAGTAAACCTGGCAACAGTCAAATTAAGAGAGTGTAAATGCTGTTTGCTTCTTTTTGAACTCTTGTCTGTATTTGTACTGTCTCCCATTTCTTTATGACAACAAACTTCCTGCTTCTACTTCAAAAGCAGTTGTGTGACTCAGGAAATATTCCAAAGAGAACCAAGCTGTGAACATGCAGATTCTGAACAAATCACAATCCTTTTATCTTCCATAGTTTAAGAAGATATGTAGGTACAGAGTTGAAGTTCTGAGCTTATTTTTCATGGAATTTTAAAGAAAAAAATACCTGCTGAGAAGGGCAGCAGGGTGTAGATTGAGTTCACAAACACACCACCATCAGGTTTGACCTCGATGAGCTGATAAGGAAGAGAAATAAGTGTGAAAGATAACTATAGTCCAAAGAGTAATAATGGTAATGACTCCAGTGATATTAATTAAAATTTCCCCTCCTCCTTCTTTCCACTTTTTACACTTTACTAATTTTCCCTGCCACAAAAGAATTATTTTTAAAGAGACTTTCTCAACACCTTAGGGAATTACATCATCTTGGTTTCTTTGGACACATCTTTGTGAAGAATTACAACCCTTACTGTTGTACTTGTAGTTTCAAACTTAATAGCTCATGTTTTCTCCATCTAGTTGTCAGAAAACATAGCTTTTCTCTGCTTTGTGAGTAAAATGTTTTTCTTAATGAAATTTAACTATGCCAGATTTAGGGCTGAGCCTGATCTGATTTTCATAACAAAATCAATTTCTTTTCACTTGATTAAAAATAATATGTACTTATTGCATATGCTGACCATTTGAGAGATAAATGCAGTTCCCTGACTGATGAAGGCCTAGCTGCTTTGCTCCCCATATTTTTAATAGTAATTTCCCATGCTTATTTTACATTCTTACAGTTTGTCCTTTATTCATGTTGAGGGTCACTGTCTTTAAGCATGTCTCAGTGTCTGTTAGGCCACATTTGCGCAGTTCTACCAGGATCGTGAAGATTTCATCATTACAGTGCTGAAAAAAAATGCCAAGAGTTATTTCACGAAAGGCTAATTACAGAAGGTTTCCCTGTAAAGTTTCCTCTCAACTCTGAAAAATATATTTCTGTTTCTGGAGAAGATCCAGACTCTCACAAATCCCAGGCCTTCTTTGGCCTAAGGTTCAGTTTTGCGTTTTGTAATGATTAGGAACAATGAGAGCATTAGAATCTGGTTTTGCATTTTATTGATGATATCCACTTTTGGAGTTTCTATTCATGCCCACTTCTGCTTGATTCGATTCTACTGTATCTCTCATCTTTCTGTAGCTGGTATCAATGGTAGACAAAAATTTCAGATAAAACATTTTTCAGGAGAACAGTATCATACAGCTTTTTTTTTTTTTTTTTTACTGAATTGTACATATGGGGAAAAAGGAAAGCAAAGAACAAACAGAAAAAGCACCTAAAAGATCAAAACATCTCACTTGCATGCATGCTGTAATTAAATACTTCTATTGTAATTAACTTTAAATTTTTATATTCCTTTTAACTTGTTTTTAAATCTGTTTTAAACATTCAAAACCTAAATGAAATGTACCAGTTGACTTGACTTGAACTGATTTTCTGTATTTGAACTTCACAGAAATTAAATAAAAATATTAGTCTTATGAATTCAAAAATATTTTTTTCAGAACTGTTATTGTAATTTTTCAGACCTGTACCATTTATTCCAATACCATATAATACAATAACATGGGAAAAATTATGCATCAGTAAGAAAGCTGGATTAATCATACTGAAGAATGTAGACTAAGCAAGTTCTTAAAAAAGTCAATGTTCTTCAGCAATTACTACATCACAGAACTGGAAATTCCCCAGTAAACACCATATACTATTGCATGACATCCTACTAGTTAACTGATGATTGATATTTGAATGGCACTATGTGTTCTAGTAAACATCTGGCTAAGTGAGAGGCAAGTTAACATCTGCATACCAAAAGAGGTAAGTCTCAAAAGTGTTGACTGAGATCACCTTTCTTTCTACAAATGTATAAGTCTTTATGACCTACTAATATCTGATTCCCACCTTAGAAAGGACATAAGTGCAGTCTCCATGGTGATCATAATGTTTTTTATCATATGTGGTAATGTGTGAACCTCCCACTACTGAACATATTCCTGGGCATGACATGTCTTGGCAATTCCACTGGCCTCCATTACAGGTACTGGAAGAGAGAGAGAATTAAGTTAGCTGAAATCTAACAGTGGTCCAGAGTAAAAGGAATTACAGTGACATTAGGTTCAACTCTTTTGCTACTGCTTTGCCCTTCAAGCTGTAGTTTGACACACAGTAAATCTAAGTTTAAGACTTTCCAAAACATTGTGAACGTATGTAAAAAGAATGACTCTGGTATGCATTCACTTTGCTCATTTAAGTGTTTTCCTTCTTTGAACAGGTGAACTCCTCAGCAACAGGTACTGGATGAGTAGTTACTTGTATTTTGCAGCTAACATTAACTTTTATTTTTTTATACAAATGTATCAGAGACTAACAGAAATAACACTAACTCGACGTCTACTCCTGATGCAGAGCATATCTGTTTTCTAAGGCAATGTGGTAATGCACAAGCACAGGATTAATAATTGTGAAATCAAAGTTGTATTGTGTCATCCCTTGCTTTCTACAGGAAAAATAAATATTTGCAAATACATAAATGACTGCAACTTCATTCCCCTTAGAGAAGTTCAAATGTTTGAACAAAATCAACAAAGAGGAAGCATTTTAATTGACTGGTGAGAAATCTAAACATTGTTAATCCCTGCTTTGATCACCTTGAGTTAGAGTACAAAGCTAGTTAAGGCTGTTGCTAAATAAAACAAAGAATGTTCCTTAGGGATATTTTGGAATTGTAGCGGTCAGTTAAATACACATATCAATTACCAATGATGCAGTTGCATATAACAAACCATTATGCTCATTAAATATATGAGAGGAAATAGTAAGTTAGAAAAGTAGCAAAGGTTACCAGGAACGGCACTGCTCTGAGAAAGAAGCTCCTGTAGCGTAGGTGTTGCCATTGTAAACACAGGAGCACTGCTGAAGGGGAATGCAGCCAGAATTGTTGATGTCGTCAAATACAGTCCCTATATTTAAAAAAAGAGAAAACCTTGATCAATTAAAGAGGCACTTCCTATACACCATTTTTGTTCATTACAAAGCCTACATAGAGCAGATCTGGAGCTGTTGTGAATGGACATACTTATGCTGAGGACAGTGGGACTATGCCAATTTATACAGTGAAAGATTCAACATTTGTCTTCTTAAAATCCACCTGCTTTGAAAGAGGGACTTATTGTAGCACAGGTGGCTTGTTGAGAGATGGTCTTGATCTGTTTGCTCTTCTGTTTTCCTGCTTTCTGAATACTGCACATGCATCGGCAATTAATTCAGATATCTTTTATCACCTGAGACATGACAAATGTTTGTCACTTGCAGCTGTGAAAAAATGCAAATACAGGAGGCTTACATGCCATGGAACCTGCCCAAATCCTACAGGTAAGCTGTTGTTGTTCTTTGAGATCAGAGATGTGAGTAGATAATAACTTGCCTGAGGGACAGAAACAACCATCCATGCAATGTTCTTCACAAAACTGAGATCGTCCAGGATTGGTGCATGTGTCAGCACAGGGGGAGCTGCACTCCTGGTACTGCATGTTGTAAGGACACTTCTTGGCTGAAATTTTGAAGAAGGAGAAATTTTTTTTCAGTCAAAAGTATTTCTAGTTTGCTGTAAGTGAAAATGTTTATATTCATTTAAGTTTTTCAGCGAGATGTAAAGCCATACTAAACTGCAGATCCACTGGCAGCTCTCAAAATTTGCAGATTTAGTACCCTAGATCCATATTTTACTGTTGAGATATTCTTTCCATGACTGTCTGGTGCTGAACTGGCTCACTGACTGGGTTTATGGGGACGGGAAGGTAATGACCCCACAAAGTCAGCAAGGTCTGTGTTTCTACCAAAGGCACCCTTCTCATGAACACCTGCATTGCTAGTGAAATGTAAGACTTAAATTCCTAAAGCTTTAGTATATTTGCATTTTTCAGATACCATTTGAAGGTTAAATAGTACCTCATGGTGTTTTGTTTTGGAGCAAATGCTGGTGACTATTAACAGCTACACCCCATAATCTAGTGTGTGTTTAATTCAGGGCAAATCTCTATGAAGATTACAGTGGTGCAAACTCCTCACTACCAAGCAACAGGAGACAAATAAGTGCTTAATTAGCCAAACATCTGTGAAGATCCAATCAGATAATAGTTGAGAATAAATGCTGTAGCCACCATGAGAAAAGGAGAGAAAGAAGAATACAAGTGAGCATGCCTCCTCCTTTCTCCTCCTTTACACTCTCAGTTAATTAAATAACACTTTGACTCTCAATTAGAGTATCCATCTAAGTGTTTGGTAGTGTTTAATCCAGTTTGCATTAAAACCCTTAGCTCTTTTGCTGAAGTCTTCATGCTGGAACTTGTACATCAGAACCCTCTGGAGAACAGAATTTTGATGGCTTGTAATTTCTCATGCATCCTCGGCACCATTTGAGAGCTGCTTGTTTGTTCGTTACTGAGCATAAATTAAAGCTATCTCCAGTGATACTTACGGCACAGTATTGGGGTTCTCCAGTTCAGAGGATGCCCACCAGCATGAGCACACTGCCGTGAGTATTCAGCAAAGGTGTCACAGATACATGAGGCGTTTTTAGACTCTTCAGAGCGGCACAAGTCTTCTTGGCAAGCCATAATGTACTCTCTAACATCAACTAGGCCATTACACTCTGCAAATGCAGAGCTGGTCAATGTTTTCTGGCATATGTCATCCTTGGGAGAAAAAAAAATTAAACAACTTCAGAAAATAGAAAGAAGCAATTTTTTGGGTATTGTTACTTTGTATAATTATTCTTTGATAGAATCTTATGTGCCTCTTTAAGTTGCTGTTGCTCAAGGGCTTTTCCTGTTGACCAATCTGAAGGTGTAGAACAGTACAGGTAAATTTGAAAGAAAAACAAAGGCATAGTCAAAAGATCCTTACAGAATTATCAGTGCAATTAGCTGTCAGGGTAGGCGTAGGGTCTTCACAGTGTTCTGTTGGGCCATCCATTTTCTGCATATTCCCAAACTGCAAGGCTGTCATCTTAATATCTGTACAAAAGAAGTTTAATAACGAAAGTTGGGTTTTTTAGTTCAATGCATCAGTCTGTTATCTTTTTCTCCTCTAAAGAATTCTGCTCAAGACTGGCCAAGCCAGCTAGTTCCCTTAAGTCCTTAAATTTGATGATTATCTGTTCCTCAGGAAGCACTGTCTCAATTTACCTTGCACAGAATCCTGGAAGAAGTAAATGTTAGAAAATTTTTCTCAGCCTATTACATCTAGATGCAAACTAAGATTTTTACCAGAAAAATAACAAACTTTTAAGATTTTAAGATTATGTTGAGCCCATGCAGGGAAGAGAGAAAAGAATCTAAACAGGGATTTGGCCATTGGAGAGTGCTGTGACACAAGGTTTAGGAAAAAAAGAATAATGAAGATCTTATAAAGACTACGCAATTCAGCAGGCAAATGTGGATACACCAATTTTAAGACAGAACTGAAACAATGAATGTACTGACTAGACAATACAATTACCTTATGTTTTATTGAATATATTTCTATGTTTATTTTATTACTAAAAATCTGTCTTATTTTTATGGGGTTAGCTGATTAGGTAAATAAAACCTGGCATACAGGAAATACGCAATCAGTTGTTAGCACCAGTACTATATTTATACCTAAAGTATTAAATCACATTATCTGATCTCTGTAATACAAATTTTTCAATAGAGATTGAATCATGTCTTCTGGGTAATCATTTAACAGTCTAGGAGAGAGGAATGCTGATGATGTTAGAGTTAAAAGAATACAAAAATAAGCATGTTGGAGACTCCAGAAACCAATTTTTATTACTTAAAAAACTTACTGTTTGAATAGAACTCATTGTAAATTGGAAAGCCATTGAAGTCCCCACAAAGTCCACAGGTCTGATTGGCATATTTCTCATTCAATTCCAGCTAAAATGATGGACAGTAAGTTGATAGAAGTTAGTATAAACATTCTAAAATATATTTAAGGTCACTGAAAGCACCTGCACCTGCTGCCTGTAAATATTTTTCATCAGATCTGTGTAATTTTATTTAGCAATCTAATTCAAACCTGGGGGACAGAATGAAGAGTTGGCTTGATTTACAATGCAGAGTCCAAGCTATAGATGTTATTGATGTAGATGTAAGTTTTCACTGCAATATCTATATTGCTCTCAGCCTCTTTCTATCTGCTCTTCAGAAAGAAAATCAAATCCACAGCAAAGATGAAGTCCTAACAGAGTGAAATTCTGCTAGAAAATGATATTTGAAGGGATAAGTAGGCCCTATGACAATGTCAATATGTTAACAACATAATGAAAGTGATTTTTCACCCTATTTTAAGCAGATGTCTGCTATCCACTAGAACTAAATCCATGTAATTTTCTTTAGGACTACCTGGATGCAAACCTATCTTTATTAAGAAATAATTGCTCAACAATATGAGATAGGAAGGCAATAGTAATCCCCTAAACAGATAAGGCCTGGCCTAATCAAAAATTAGCTCTGGTCTCTGAAGGTGTGTACAGGTCCAGGAGTAGTTCTTACCAGGATGCTGTCATCTTCATTCCACATTAACACAATACCCATTTTGCTGGCAACTTTCACATAAATGCTGCTCTTCTCTATCGTAATTCCAGATTGGCTGTATGGTAGTTGAACTCTGGGAAAAGGCAGAAAGAATGCTGGGTATTTTCTGATCCAGATGTTTGATAAAGAGAAAAAAAATGGCTTGTAGTATCTGTATGGATTCTAAAATAATACAGTTACGTGGAAATTAAAGTGATTAAAAGATAAGATGGTCCAACATCATAAAATATGGATCTGAATTTGGATACAACCTGTTAGAATTTTCCATCCAAATTCTATTTTTGAGGTAATCTTTAAGGGAAGAATTAAGTTACTGTGAAAGGAATTAATAGCAACTTATTCAGTATTCATGTTGGTAAAATTGTCAGATTTATTGAAGAACACATTGGTTTTTCCCCCAGAATACACAAAAGTACTTGGGAAGTTTGAAAAAAAAGGTCTGTGATTACCAAACAAGTGTTATGAAAACTTACCTGTTGCTGTTGATCATGACAACATCCTTTGTTAGTTCAACAGCTACACCTTCAAGTTTCATGGTGATACGGTTGATTGTTGGAGCATTTTTCACCACCACGCGCCTAATCTGGATGTTGAAATCCTCGTAGGGAGCGTTGCAATGGGATGCAAAAACATAATTACAGAGCCCAGGGAAGGAGAATATGTCTCCATCAAAAGTCTTGAAATGGAAGTTGCCCCATGTGCTGCACACACGGCCATTGTGAGCAGGATTGGAAGCTGTGAATTAAAACTAACTGTAAAAAGATGACTTAAAATCCCAGCCCTGACATGGTGAAAATCAACTTGTTCAAGGCTTCGTTTTGTCATTGAATACTTTTTGCCTAGTCTGCCTTCATTTGTTATTTTCTGTCCACCTATTCATTACAAAACTGTGTATTATTTGTCACTCATATCTGTTACTCATATACCCATAAAAATGGTTGTAGTTATGTTCAGCTAGAGTTGTTATTCATTGTCCACATTTCAGTTACCAGTTCAATATTAGTTCCTTAACCACCCTCTTTCTCCTCTTAATAATCCATGACTTCCTTTACCAGTGCCTTTCCCTATTTGTATTAAATTCCTCTGTCTACATCCCCTAAAACAGAAAACACTGAATACATTTAATTTCCTTTACTTACGTGTTATTACTAGATTTGCCAGCATTGGCTGGATGATGTTGACCTTAGATGAAACTGTAGCAGAAGCTAGAAAAAAGAAAGAAAACAAAAATTAGTATAACAATATCAAAATTTGCACGCAAAATTGACCTAGAAAGGACTAGAAACGCTGGATACAGTGAAAAAATGTTAAACCTGTTTTGTTTTACCGAGGCCACGGATCAGGTTAAAAGTGCATACTAAAATTCAAAAATCAGGGTAGTTAAATCATGAGAAGTTGCTTTCAACTGTGATGATCTGCATTTTTCTACCTTTTCATTTTGACCCTTTTATGAAACTCTGTCTTGTATTAGGAGAGGCAGAAATTCACAGCTCTGCATATTGGAGTGCTTTAGACACACTGAACAATACGAAAGGTTAAGCTATACTAAATTAGCCTGTTACAGGTACAAAATCATAGTTGCCTTCTCATTACACCTCCTCTTTCTAATGAGGAAATAAAAACTTTAATTATCCCCCTTGCTCTCTGTTTAATATTCTTCTGTTAAGGGGCTAAAAATCTTAGAAATGACCACAAATCTGTTGTACAGGATGATCACAAATGATTACATGATAAAAATCAATGAAGTTAGGTTACCATATTGATTTCCTACTATCACCCACTGACTCTACAGCTTGACACAGTGGTTTAATTTCCTTGCTTATAAGGAACCAAACATAATGTATGTTTATTCCACTTTGATTTTATATATCTGTATTCATACACATAGAGGCATACAGCCTCTACAAACACATATCTGTGTTCTTACTTACCTATTATTATTCAAATATAACCAGAATGTGTGTGTGTTTAGTAATTGGTATCTAATAAAGATATTACTAATCCTTTATAGAGACAGGCTTGTTAATACCCATTTATCTTTTTTTAACATTACCAGTAATATGTTAAGGAGGGTTTGTAGGCATTTTTATTGTTTAGTAGAGTGGTGGCAAATAAATACATATAAATACACATAATAAATGAACGTACTGTTTTGATTCTGCTGAACATCCCCCGTGTACTTAATTCCTATTTCCTGTTGGATTTTAATCTGGGCTCCTGTGAAGAAATTTTAAAAAGCATATTAAGCATAATGTCCCTTATCTGAATTTCTAAAGCAAAGCATTTAGATAGGATCAAAGAATCCCGATACATCTCTGTAAGACAAAGGGGAGAATCCTTTATCACATCAGAAAAAATGAAACAGGCCCCCCAAAAAGGTAAAATGTAATTATAGAAAGAGATTTCTATTACAAATACACAGAGTTTGAAATCCAAATAACATTTCATGAATATCTGCTTTCTTTGTTCCCCTTAAAACTCACCACAAGAGATTCTAATGACTGGATCACAGCCCTTATTTCACTGCTGCATTAAGTCTCACTAATATGTGAAACAATTACAGGAAGAAATCACAAAATGTAAGAGAGTCATTTATNGGTTTTTGTCAGGGTAGGTTAATGGTTGGACTTGATGATCTTAAAGGTCCCTTCCAACCTCACCAATTCTATGATTCTATGATTCTATCTTGTCTTCAGAAAACTTTAAGCATCCTACTGGAAGTCTATTTAACCAACGGTTCTTGCTACCCCATCTGGAGCTGAGACACTGTGCTGAACTCAGTGAGACAGAGACAAAGGAGGAAAAAATAGGCCATCAGCATATGACCATACCATTAGGGCACTCAGCTATGTGAAAACTGTCCTATTCTTCTGCCTTACTTCAAGGATTATTTTTGTACCTCCAGTTAAATAGCCACCACATCAACTACATGAGCTGTCTTCTAGATGAGTTCTCCTATCATGACTCCATAAGTTTCTAATTCCTTTCCATGCATGGCCCAACAATACCAGAGGAAGTGTTGGTAAAAACTTTTGAGAGATGACAAATATTGACCCCGAGCACTTTCATGCCTAGAAAGAGACTGACCGTGAGCTCATAGTTTGGTACTCTAAGATCTTGTCTTTTAGAAGTACATAAGGTAGGCATTTCCTATAAAAGAAAAATGGCTAAAAATATATTTTGTGGAGGACTGAATCCTGTCAGCATGTGACAACTATGATTGAAACTTGTTGATTAACACAGCCAAGTTTAAATCCTCAAAGGATTTAGGTGATGAAATTACTAATAGCTGAATCCTGATCAGGATTATGTGAATGAGCACTCTAGGTGTCTGGAGAATTTCTCAGCCAAAGAGGAACTGCCTCTGTAATTTAGTCCTAAATTAAGACCCCTTTGCCCTTATACGCTAGATGGGGAGAGTTCACTGAGTCAGAACTGGATCCATAACACCCATCTCACTGAAGAGGGAGCCACAAAGGTGGGAGAGGGAGAAATACTGAAGTCAGAGGTATGCCATAAGCCCCAGTCCCCTTTGGTGCTTACATTCCTTGTGGAGCATTTCCTCCGCTTAAGAACCTCAGCCCAGATACCTCCCTGAAAGCTGGACAACTACCTTTGCCTTAAAAATAACTAGATCAGAAGCACCTTTTTTATTTTATTATTTTTATAATGTAACTTCCTGCTGTGCCTATGATGTAAGCAGATTGAGTACTTGATCCCAGAGCTGAAGGACACCTGTCTGAAGGGATTCAAGCCCCTACACCCAAAGAGGTTCCCAAGAGACTCCTGCTTTGGAGGAGAAGGTTCTGGGCAGCCTCACCATACCTAGAAGTTGCTGAAGAGCCTGCAGCTTTTACTTCTTTCTTATTTAACTTTATGCGTGACCACTAGGGATGTACAAAGAAGGAACTTAGGACAGAGTTTAATCGTTTTCCATTTCCTGGTTGTCTTTCAGAATCACAGACAATATCATTAGGTAAATGCATTCTTACTATTATAAATGATACTGATCAGGTGAGAAAAACTGATACCGATCATGTGAGACAAATGCCTATGTAAGTCTTAAAAATAGGCCAGAATTTGCTCTAACCCAACACACCTATATGAATCTCAGCAGAACAACATAGAACGTTTGTTTATTCTAGCATGAGAACCTTTGTAACAGAGCAAAATAGTATATGCATGTATTTTGGTCTGTTAATTTTTCTCAAGGAAACAGCAGGGGCTTTTGTTTACTTAGCAAATATATCATTCCCAAGGAAATTCTAGCTGCATTGGTTTATTTAGCAATTGCACAATGCCCCACTGTTGACCATTATAAAAATAAGTGTCTCCCTCAGTTGTAAGAATAGTCAAGATAATTTACTATTTGATAATTTGGGAACTGACCAAATTATTAATAATATTTCTGGATGCACCTTGCTAAGTCTATATGCAGCTGCCAATCCACACGTGCAATTATCATTACAGTAAATTTATAAAAGTTATTTGACTCAAAATACAAAGTCAGACACAGAATGTTTGTGGAGATGGCATGGGATTGGACCAATATTCTTTAGTTACTTAGGACATCTGAAAATATTTTCCACAGAGTGTGATTTGAATAAAGAGAAGTTTGCTGGATACTGTCTAACCACTACTCATTTTATGAAGCAATTTATCAGATTAGCCTTGCACAGTACAAATAACTTTCTTGTTCAATGAATATCTGACGACGCTTTCGACTGACATCGTGTAACTCTAAACATAAGCCTGCACTCTAAATGACTGTTGTATTTTGTGCTTAAATCAACTTGCAAGTATTTTAGTGTTTATTTCACAAACTATATAGTGGCCTAAAATTATATTTGCGCTTTTCAGCACTTTGAAAATTATATGTAAGATAAATTTACATAGGTAATTTGAAGATTTAAAAATGTTAGCTGGCAGGGCAGTAATTTCTGTATATGAATGGGACTGACTTAGCAAGCTTGTAGTCACGCAAGTAATTTCAATTTAAGTGGTCCCATTGACTTACTAGGCTTACTCATATTAATAAAAACTGACAAGACCAGCCCTGCTGCATACAATATTGATAGGAGAAGAAAAAACATACGAAACGATGGACTGCATATTAGATAAATCACCCAGTCCTGTTCACACTCAATATCAGTAATTTATAGAAATATTTTACATAGGCTATTATCAATGCACACTTAGTTACTGAAAATTATTGCCACATGAATATTCCGTTCTAGTCTTTTTTGCAAAAGAAGTTACAAGAAATCTTGAGAAATCTGTTATTAACTCCTGATAGGTGACAAGATACTGGCAAAGATTGACCAGGCAACTGGATCTGATCTGGCAACTGGAAAATGTAGTGTTTTAAATTTCATAAAAACCATAATGTTCATAATCAATCGTAACACAAAATGCAAGAGGAATAAAATGCTTTTGTTAGGCATAAGTGATATTGAAAAACTGGCATTTTAAGACATGATTTTGTATTTGATCTTCAAGGCTACCTTCCAAATGTAGTTATATGTAGTAGTTTGAGGCAATATTAAATTAAATCAGTCCAGTTAATAGACGGACATTAAATACTTAATGAAAATTGAGAAAAAAAAGTAAAGACATCTCATTTAAATGCAACCATCTGTTAAGTGAAACAATAAAGTGAGTATAGTTGTTTAAAATATACCACTAGATCTAAACAGAGTATTTTTAATTTTCCTAATGAAAAAGAGAACTTCTTACCTATATGATGGATACAACAAACTGCTAGCAGGAAAGCCCATTCTGGTACCTGTATCCCCCTGCCAAACCCCATCTTGAGTGGAGTCTGGCACAAGGATGTCAGGTCTAAAGTTGGTCAGGAGGAGTAGTTCACCTGTGCTCTGTCAGTCTTATATAGTAGGTAACATTGGCTTCAGTCCCAGATTGATTCAGAGAGTCTAGAAAGGTGCGGTTTGGGGGATTTTAGCAAATGAACAGGTAAACAGAAGATGCTCTTCCTTCCTCAGAAGCTAGCCAATGGTATTTGCATTTTGGGAGGAGTATATACATATACATACGTATATTTTGTTAAGGTTCAGTCTATTAAAGAAATATTACATGACTGCAAATAAAACACAACTCCTCCTCCACAAATAACAGGTCCTGGAACGAACTTAATTTGGTGTTGCTTTACAGTTATGCAGATGGCATGCAAGTAACTATTCTAAGTTTTTCAATACTGTAATTGATGCCTGGCAGCTCATTGACAAAAAACTCTGTTAATTTCTGAAGTCTGAGGAGGTGTGGAGTATTTCATATGTGGGGATCCACCATTAGAAGGTCCTTCTGTACCTCTTGAGCAGCTAACTTTCTAATAACAGACTAATAACCTTGAAGGGTCCTGCAGTATCACATGGTCACACTAAGTATATGCCATGGAAATCCTTCTGTGTGGCACTGACAAGCATTAGGCACCTATCTGAGGAACATTAAGCCAGCTTCACCTAGACTGTATCCTACATCTACTAGAGAAGGGCTTAATCCTTGAAATCTATTTCTTAATTCTCTGCATAATCTGATTTTGGCTTCTCATAGAAAATATCAGAAGTAACTTCAGACAGTCAGCCTTACACCAGCTTTGTATGAGAAAAAAAATTTTAGATTGATTATGGCCTGTGACCATGATCATATTGTTTTGTATCATTCCTGCGTAATTCCATTCACATCCATGTAGTTATATGGGCTACAAATTAGAGAAATAGGCAATGAATCAGGCCTATAAGGCATGCCAGTAAATGTCTGATGTACTTTTCTTTCCCTGAATATTGGCTTTTTGGAGTTCTAATGGATTATCATTTTAAAAGCAGGAATGAATGTATACGACAATAAACACAGACAGTATCCATAATTCATGTCACTTTATCCTTGTTTTTTAGATTGGCATCAGAGGCAGGTAGGATGAGTTGCTCTGGGCAGATTTCTGTCTTTTTCCAAGGCCAATAGACCTCCCTTTAATATGGTAAAATATCAACAAATATGTTCAAAGTCAGTGAAGCCATTGTTTCAAAACTGCAAGGTTTGGCCCAAAATGATGCACAGTCTGGCACTTAGAGCATAGTTTTTGTCTTCTGTTCATCTACATCTTCAGCATCCTGCCAGTTTACAAGAATGAAGGTAGCTGATGGATCTAAAAATCTTCATCATAAGAAATGGAATGAGAGCTGCTGCTCAGTGGGGGATTTAGCAAGAGGCACCTAGGAGATTCTGCTGGGGAGCCACAGCAGAAGGAAAACAAACAAAAAAAATGCATACTAGGATATGAGGAGGTGCAGAAAGGAGTTTCTTTGCATAAAATGGGACAGTATTATCTTCTGCATGCCTGGTAAGTTTTAGTTCAACAGTCTATACTGATTGCCGTTTCTGCTGAAGCAGGGGAAGGAGACAGAGTCAGGAACATGTCCTAGTTGTAAAACATGATCACAGCTGGATGCATAATTCCCTTGGGTTCTTATCAAAATCCTACCCTGCTTTTATAAATATAAAAATACTCCCGTAAAAGAATAGGAGAGTATAATACAATATTCCATTTAGGTGCTGCTGAATTGAATTGTGTCATTTTTTTCCAATTTATTTCAGTTTGGCCTTTATTTCCACTTTTGTTTAGCACCAAATATATTAGATCTTCACTCATTTAGTATTATAAAATAAAGAAAAGAAGAGATCCTTTATGAAATGTTATCTGTATTTGATTTTTGGACTGAAATCAGTGGTAACTTACTATGGTAAGGCTGGGGCACTTAAGTCAACTTATTGACTTGCTACAGTATGAAACATATTCCCTGTCAAAATATCCAGGATGTTTAATGAAGTTACATCTTCATAATCAGTAGTAAACTGTTTACACACCCTAGCTCTCTACCTTCATGCTTCAGCAGACCAGGAAAAAAGAAACAAATGGATTTCCTGCTCATAGACTATTGTTTTATTCTGTGCCAGTACTCATAATGAATATAAATTCATCTGTACATAAAGAAGGCAAATGTTATCTTGTTTATGTGACCAGTTAACTGTATTAAATAAATATACACTAGTCTCACCTAAGCAATTAAATAAGCCACCCAACAAACTAGGCTTTCAGCAACTAATGTGCATATACCTTTAGAAATGGGCTAAATGTGATGATCAAATGTAGAAGAGGTTGCAACCCTTCTCAGTTATACTCACCTCTGCAAGAAAGGAGTAACAGAATACCAGGATCTTGTGTTTCTTTAAAATATTTGGAGAGAGTTTCTTGTTTCCTATTGGGTATGCTAGAGCAAGGGACTACTGATAAAGGGAGGAGCTTTCTGAGGGGACAATTAGTGGTTTTGATACTCATCTGGTGAAGGTGAGGAGGGTGTCTGTGCCTAGGATGAGCACGTGTGTCAGTGGGTTAAGGCTTTTTTTTCCTTTGTCCTGTCTCTTTTACTGGAGTTGTTGCTAAACAGAGCACTAATATTAAACACTTCTTTCTTCTTCTAAGACAGTTTTTAGTTTTTCATTCATTATAACTCTTTGTGACTAGAACAATGCATGTTAAACTTCAATATGCTACTTCACTAAGCATTTACCTGTGCACAGTACTATATAGTCATTGTGAATTGTAGAATGGTTTGGGGTGGAAGGGATATTAAAGATTATCTCATTCCAAGCCCCCTGCCATGGGCAGGGACACCTTCCACGAGACTAGCTTGCTCTAAGCCCCATCCAACCTGGTCTTGAACACTTCCAGAGATGGGGTTGTCCCCATTGTATTTGAAGGTGTTCTTCAAAAGATGTTGCTCAGATACTTTTTTTCTCAAAATTTTACACATTCTGGAGTTATTGTGATTGCTACTGCTCAGACTGAAATTTTTGATCTCAAGGGAGTAGTGACATTCAAATGAGGTTCCAGTGTGCAGCTTATTCAACCAAACAGGCTCTTTCTCTTCCTTCTTCTCAACATATTGATTGGTCAGATTGGTGGTTGCTCCAAGTGGTTCTTGTAGATTAAAAAAAAGTTGTTGGAAGACTTTTGAGTTTCCCAGATGGTACAGTGAAAAGAGTTTACCTACACAGGTAGGAAGGAGCAAGCTCTCTTCGGTTGTATGAGGGGGAAAAAACCCTAGAAACAAGTTCTGAAGTATTTTAATAATAGAAACTTAAGTAGTTGTCTGTATTGTTAATGTACACCAGGAATCCACAAAGGGTGCACAGTTTTGCTATTGCTTGGCACTAAAACAAAGCACTTTTATTTACAGGAGGGAATGTTCAGGGAGGTGTTGAAAGCATCTTTGTTTCTCTCATGAATTTTTGTCTGGTTTTCTCAGTTTAAATGCTGTGTGAAACCCAGCAGCTTATCTTCACATCTCAGTGTCAAATACCGTGGAAATTAATTTAGGATAGATCTGTAGAGTTGATCTAGACCAGTTTATTTTATAGGAGGTTACTGGAAATTAATTACAACAGACAAAGATTTGGCTGACAAATATTCTTCTCACTCTTATTTTGATCTTGTATCAAAAATCTGTACCAATGGATTAGTCACTTAAAGTGTCTCTTGTGACAGTAAATCCAGTATATGTGAGTTTTGACCCATAATTCTGACAATGGGTATAATCTCTCCAATTTTACCTTTTCATCTTGGTTTCTTGCATAGAAGTAGGGACAAAATTTGAGACATTTATCATACCAATTTAATTTAAAATTTCAAATGCCAGGTAAAATGTGGATATCATATATACTATGAATACTATAATTACATCAAGCAGTTCATATAATATGAGTGTGGCAAAGGCAAGCATTTAGGAGTTAGGAAGTGGTAGTATTAAGGCCATTAATGAATCCAAAATTTCTCTGCCTTCTAGGTTCAAATTACAACCTCACTAGTGTGGAGAACCTCTACCTCCTCACAAGCATGATAAACCAGAGATAGTTGGGACTCGGGTAAAGCTGCATTGTGCCTCAGATCTGTGAAGTCCTTGCTTGCCATGTGATCTGGGAAAATGAATGAATAGTTGGATTGGTCAGAGAAGAGAATATTTATTGTGGTGTGGAAAGTAATGTAATGACGGTCTGCAATCAACGTAAACCAAGTTGGCATTAACTTAAGCAGAGAATCCGGCACACCCTGTGCACCTAGCTCTGTAGAGGTTTAGTTGCTCTCCTTGGCTTGCTATGCTCATGCTTTTCTCACTTTTCTCTGATAGCCTCAACTATTCTTTCCTTCCATCAGTCTACAGGTGACTCACCAGGGTTTTGCCTTCCAGCCCTACCCCGGGATTCACAATCACTCTGCACCTTTTTTTCAATGGCCTGTTAACTTACCCCGATAAAGACGTGCACTGCCACTGTGAAAGAAAATGGTGGACACGCTGTGGCCATAGGCTCCTTTCCCTGGCTCTTAGAATAGATGATGCAGTCTGTTTTCTGTTCAGCATAACATGTCACACCACTTCAGAAATCTCAGAGAGATCTCCATGGAAAACAAAGCGGCATAGAGCCTCACAGTGAAAAGCATATGGAGACTTTAAAACTCTTATAGTTAAACTCTTGTAGTGAATGGCAGATGAACTCTGTGTTGTAAGTAGTTGTTATTGTTTTTTAGTTTGTTACAGTAACTTTAGATCTGATTATGCAAGGTACTATGGAATGTGTAAGAAAACTCTGGCTGTGGAGATTAGATCATCTAAATGGAAAAGAAGTGAGAGCTCTGAGTAGTGAAGGTTAGAAGAAATTAAATAACTTGCCTCATTTGTCAGTGACATTAGCCACAGTTCCTTAATTACAGAGTGACACCTTAAGTGCACAGTTGTGCTGTTGTCTCTTGTCTTGATTCTGTTTTAAAGGATTTGGAAGAGGAGCCTGTAACTGGTATCTTGAACTGTTGGCAGGCAAGGAAGAGCTCTTGCTCTGCTCACCTAACTAAGGGGAATGAAAGATGCAAGAAAAGTAAATGAAACTCATGTCTAATACTTCGGCAACAATGGCTTCTGTGCATTTCAAACTGAATTAATGAAATGTGGTCGTTTGTGTTGAGGTTTTCAAATGTAATAGCTCTTCTTAAGTGCACAGCTTGGTTGACTTCTATGTGGTCAGTACATAACCCGGGTGAGCTCAATATGTTCTTTCCCATTGTGATTTTTGCTACTAGGCTGTAACTATGTGAGTACTCATCTGTACTGTCTGAATAATTTTTCAATCTTATTACCAACATTTAAAAATAGCTGTAAAAACTTATACTAGTTTTGCTGCCAGAAAGCTGTCGTACCTTGTCTTATCTGAGTATTTTTGATTGTTGAGTGTTATTTTTCTTTAAGTTGGGAAAATGTATATATGTATGTGGTGAATCATTTTTACAAGGTTTAATGTCCTTAGGTTCATCATGCACTTAATTCAGATGAAAGAATAACTTTTCCATTGTACATGCAATCTGAAAACTCAGGCAGTAGATTTTCCACCTTTGGTATTTGTTTGGTTCTCACAGTGTTAGGTGTTTATAGCTTTCATTTGGTTTGTCCGGCTGGATTTCAGTTTTGTTTTCCTCTTGTGCATAGTGCTGAGTATGCCCTTCTGGACTAATATCATCAGTGATGCTTTGTTATCTATGTTTGGCATTCACTGTCCTATACGTTATTGTAGTTTTGCTTTGCCTGTACATCTTCTCTTCATTTCATAAATTGCTTTTTCTCTGGAATATTAATAACATACATGAGCCAAATCTGGTGTTTTGAATCCTTGGTGAGAGACTTAGATACAGTTCATTTTTTCCTTTGTTTTTCTTCTCTACAAGCTTGGTACAATTTTTTCTCTTGCCCCAGTAATTGCACAGAGCTTCTCATTTTAATAATTCTTTTTTTCCAAAGCACTCTCAAGCTTTCATTTGCATTTCTTTGCCTACTTCAGAATCTGCTGTTGAACGCATTTTGGTGTATTTTTCCTTGTACTGTGACGCTTTCTCAGTGATACTTGATGAATCTTTTCTGCATCTGTTCCACCAAAGACTGTTCAGACGAGTATGCTCATTAGTGCTGCGTATATCCTCAATGCGTGACAGACTAAGTTTATGTTCATACTGGTAGGTAACTTTAAGAAGACTGTATGTGGGGACTCTATGTTATAAAGTTCTGTCTGCAGTGCTGACTGGGGTTAGAGACTCAGCTGAACTTCTGCCTAAGGAATTAAGCTTATCATCCCTTATCTCTTTGTCTGCCCTGTTCTTCAGATGAACAGAAGTTACCTGGCATCCATCTTGAGCAGACAAACAACAATGCAACAATTCAGTTTTCAGTTCATGACTCTTCTGTTCCCTCTTTCTGTCCCTATTACCAATAGAAAGTATGAGACAAATCTAAAGGTTGAGAAAAGTCAAGCTCAACAAAGATAGGTTTTTTTGTGGGCTACCAAGTGTGCAGCAGAAACCACGTTTTTGGAGATGGCTGACGCTAATGGTCAGTGTAGATGACCACAGGGTTTCTTCTGTTTCTCTCCTCTATGACATGTTTTTCTACCCCATTAGTTAAGATGTTGTTCCCAAGAAGTTCAAACCCACCTAAAGCGGAGCTGCTGCTCTCTCCTTTTCCCCTGCACTGGCTACACACATCCACTTTCTCCCTTGTTCCAGCCTTGGTAGTCTTATGACCCCCACAGTGAACCAGGTCAGGGAATGACCTGGCTCCAAAATTTTGCCTTTTTGTGCAAGATTATCCATCATTAATTTAATTATTTTCTGAAGTTTTGACAATTATAGGAATCAATCCTTTCTTGTGGATTATGATCTGTTTTTTCTCCAAATTCTTGGGTACATGAACAGAAAACACACCTTTTATAGATAATATATTTGCATATTGAAATTTTTTGAAGGGAGCTTCTAGGACTTCATAGAAGCCCTCCTTCTCGTTGCACATCCAGATGCTGCAGGAGTGCCTGTAAGCCTTTTCCCCTTTCTACTCATTCTGTTTCAGTCTTTCTTCTCCTTACTTATTCCTATTTCAGTTTCAGAGCTCCTCTTTAAAAATCACCATGAGATTGTTAAATGCATTTCTGTCTGCTCAGGGACAGGGAATTAGTGTTCTAGTCTAATTCCTTTTTCTATATATAGTCTTCTTTCATGAAATGCTTCCTAAAAGTAGGATTTCCTGAATCCCTAGGTATTGCCCTGTATGTAATACATCATAGAATCATAGAACTGGCCAGATTGGAAAGGACCTTTCAGATCACCTAGTCCAAACATGGAGGAGAGGGGCTGTCAGCCATGTAGCTGTGGCTGTATTACCCTGTTACAATGCTCTTCATATATTATCTGTCAAAACACTACTAAGGACTAGACATTCAAAACACAGTCCAGCCTGATAGCGAGTAGTACAGTACCTACTCTTGGAGTATATTCTGCAGCCAGCAAATAGAATTAGAGAGGCAAAGAATGGATGTGAATTTGGTGTTATTTCTCTTGCCTCAGTGTAACCAGATAAAGAAGCTAGGCAGGAACAGGGGTAAGCAAGCTTCTGCTTTCCACAGCCAGCAGCATCATCCTTTAAGACCAAGCCAGAATTACAGGGCAGGCAGGCAAGTGCTGCCTGCCACTGCTGGGGTGGGTAAAGCAGCTGAACTGAGTTTCAAACCACTTGCAATGCATTTAAATTACTTAAGAAACAAAAGCTGGGTATTTCTACTTATGTCTGAGTCCAGCTCTGGAGCCCTCAGCACAAGAGGGACATGGACCTGTTGGAGCGGGTCCAGAGGAGGGCCACGAAGATGATCCAAGGGCTGGGGCATCTCTCCTATGAAGACAGGCTGAGAGAATTGGGGTTGTTCAGCCTGGAGAAGAGAAGGCTCCGGGGAGACCTTATAGCAGCCTTCCAGTACCTGAAGGGGGCCTATAAGAAAGCTGGGGAGGGGCTGTTTGCAAGGGCATGTAGCCATAGGACTAGGTTTGGATTAGACATAGGATGAAGTTCTTTACGACGAGGGCGGTGAAACACTGGAACAGGTTGCCCAGAGAGGTGGTGGAGGCCCCATCCCTGGAAACATTCAAGGCCAGGCTCGATGAGGCTCTGAGCAATCTGCTCTAGTTGAGGATGTCCCTGCTTTAAATGTCCCTTCCAACCCAACAGATTCTATGATTCTATGAACATGGATAGGACACAATTCATGGTAAGAATCTTCATATTTCTCCAGCTGCACTGTTTGACTGCTAGTTGCAGCAAAAGGTTTCAGAGTAATAGAGCTGTATTAGTTACTGTTATTCTTTTACTGCTAAGGTGAGTTTTAATTTTAAGCATTGCTCCTCACCATCAGAACATGCAAAGCAACTCACACTTAGTTTAAATTAATTGCCATTCGCATGTGGAATTTAAGGGCCGGTCAAAGCAGAATGTTGATGGATCTCATGCAATCAGGCTTTGCTCTGGTAGAGGCTGCAAGTCAACCATTTTATTTATTATTTGCACATCATAACATTTTGGTGTATGCACATATATGCATGCAGCTCTGCTAGTTTACCATAATGAATATACTGCAACTGCTGAAGGAGATGATCTTGATAGCTGTAAGGGGATTTGTTTCTTCACTTCTAGTTTCAAATTCCCAAAGAGAATTTGAAATTAATCAGGCTTCATTTCTTCTTCTTTCTGTGGCACACATCTGTAAAGAAGAAAGGAGTCTCCACAACTTCAGCAATTTTATTTCATCCAAACTCAACTGTATTTTAGGACCACATTCAATAATGGTTCTGACTGATCTGTAGAAACACTGCAAAGAGCAGCCAAAACTATTCTTGCAGCTTTCTGAATACAGTGAGCAAAATTCTGATCTCATTTGCATTCTTGTATGTCATAGCAAAAGGTACTCAGGTACCCTGCCTTCAGATAAGAAGCTTGAGAATCAAATTAAATGCAGATAGCATGGTATTAAGGCGGCTTAGTGACAACAGGAGGTTATACAATGCCGATGAGGTGGTCTGAGATCCTGAAGGTCATCACTCAACTGCCTGTCCATCACAGGCTCTTTATGAAGCTTGTGTCACTGCACATAGGTATGAACTGTTTGGATCCTATGTAGGAAGGGTAGACTTTAATATGAAAATCAGTCCCTGGGAGTAAAAATCTTGCTGTCATCTCATTGCTGAGCTTGTTGGTTCTCTGTCAGGAAACAGCAGGCAATCGTGTGAAGGGCTACACACTGCTGTGAATTTTCTCCACCACTCCCTTTTTTCCTTTACTGATGCATTTCCATGCACCTCAGCTGCACACTCTACAACAGCCCACACTTCTGTGCCTAACTTTTCAGTCCCACTGTTACACACAGACAGCAAACCACCTCTTCTGCAAAGCTGTTTGTACTCTCCTAAATGTCCTAAAAAATGGCCTTCCAACTTCCTTTTAAACTCAGCCTGTACTGCCTGCAATACCACTGCTTGTACTCCAGTACTCACCTTGCTTCGTAAACCCCTCCAACACAAGAGCATCTCAAGACTTCTGACCCTTCATGGAAATAAGATCCTTGGACATACGCTTGCTGTCTGCTCCTGAAGCAGCCTCTCTTCTCAGTCACTGTTTCTGGCTGCAGAAGCATGTCTTGCCCTTCTGTAAAGGGAAAGTGGAGAGGGGTATAATATGGATATAAAAGAAAAGGAAATATCAGGAAAGGAACTGGAGAAGCAGAAGTACAGTTTTTTATCATAAAGGCATATCTTCCAGCTCTGATAACAACAATTCCCAGTTGCAGTTTATTGTAGCTCAAGTAACTCCTCAAACCTGTTAACTCTATTCTTTTGGTGGCATCTAAGTCATGAGTAAATATCAAAGTAGCTTACTAAATAGCATTGCATATAGAAGTGCTTGAAATTTCCCATCATAATGAAAAAAGGAGAATACAGATCTTGCCATTACATATTTCTTAGGATATACCATACCAATACTACCCTGAGATAGTTTAGCTCATTGTCTAGTAGTAGTGTGATCATTAACAGGAATCTGGTGGGGCTATGGTCTCTAACAGAAGTGGCTATGGCAGTCTGCTGAGAATCAGGAGTCCTTGGATTTATTTTCAATTTTATTATTTCCTTGCAGAATGCCAATGTGCAAAATTCCTCTGTATGTCTGATTTCCCTTCTATCTTTCTCCTGGCTAAAATAATTTTATTATAAATATCTCAAGAAGAAAATAACAAATTTTACATTTACATGCTAGTGTGACAGGAACTTGATACTAGTTGCTACTGGAGTAAAAAATCCTAACTATTGAAAATTGCTAATTAAAAATGATAACCCTTTTCCCCAGAGGATAGAAATGGGCTCTTCCACCTGCAATGATTTTGTTATATCTTGGCACTAGGATCAAATTAAAGTATCTTTCAGGTTGTCCTAATCTAAGCAAAGCAACTAGTCCTCTTTTGTTTCACTCGTGGAAGCAGTGTTTCATCTCCTGCTTTGACTGTATTGAGTGATGCTCAGATAGAGCCAAACATCTGCTCTGCCATGACTTTCCATACAGGGAGGCATATGCAATGCCTTATGTCTATACTTTGTGGTTCACAGGTCAGTATCACAGCAGCCCTGAGTTTGGTACAGTGGTTCCGTGACATTTCAAATTGTAATTTCAAAGTAATGCATAAAGTTTCAAGCCACAAACTTGGCCAACTCAAGGATTTTCTAGGCACATTTTTCACATTTGAGAGATAATTGACTTCTGCTCTTTTTCAAGTTGATAAGGAGTTTTACCATTGTATTCAGTTTGAATATAACCATGTCAACAGTGAGGGAATCTTTTGTGACTCTTGTATGTAATAAAATATGTTGGATTAACATCAGACACATCTTAATTGTGAAGGCTGAGGTGGTCACAACCAGACTGCACGCGGTATATATACCCTGGACAACCCAGTGGGTTTTTCCATTTTGTGCTACTTTGGTCCTAGCAGAAGCAACATCCTGTGTATCAAGATCAAAGACAAGAAGGACTCTGGGAGAGAATTTCCAGTTTGACCACTCATGAAAGAACTGAATGAGCTCATTCTGTACGTCAGAGACATTATCTGTACCCAAGATGACATCTGGCTCTAGAATTATTTGTCAGGATATTTGTGGATCAAAACCCTATAAAAGTTCTGAATGGAGCAAAATGTTTGATATGTTATATTTTGAAACCAAGGAGAAGAGAACAGAATAGAATAGAATGTCAGGAAACTCTCATGGTTGTTCTTTTGGGCGTACCTGCTAATTAGTCACTATTCTAGCTAATATTTGCTCATAAAGAGAAAGGAATGTAAGTATATTTATTCATGTAATTTAGTTAGTTCTACACCAAAACTTATTTTAAAAAATAATCTTTTTCAGACCTTTTTTATCCATTGTCCCTTGAATGTTAACGTGGGAAAGTTGTTCCTCTGGGCTTACAGGCAGGAAGATTATCTGAAATGATTTAGTAAAGAACACTTTGGGAAAAGAACTGTCTTCAGATATTTTTGCTGTGGTGCAGAGATCCAGATAATGAAGGCAATGCCACAGATCTATGCAAATTCATATTTTTCTTAACTTTTGCTAATTTGTTAAACGTAATAATTTGCACTTGTATTTTAGTGATTAACTTTAGATATACTCTATTCTTCACAGCTGGGTAAGAATTTAATATATGTAGAACATTATGCACCTCTCACTGAAATCAATGAAGAGACCTCTATGAAAGCTCATACAAATTTTATTAATCCTTTCATAATGTATACTTTGATAATGATTGTATCCTTTCACATGCTGGCTTACTAAGTGGGCAAAATCCTTCCTATCCCAACGCAACGTATAATGCAGAATTGTGGAAGCTGAATGACTGCCTATCTACTGACATGAATTATTATCTTGAGCCATTAGCTAGAAAATGACTGACCCCAGTTTTGATTTGTTCCTGATTCTTTCTTATATCTTTACATTATAGCACTGTCAGATGTGATTATACATTTTCCAGGCTCTCTCTTTCCAATTGCTATGACTTAGTCAAGCTTTTAATCATGTAGTTGACATTTTACAGACTTTTGATCTACTTATGATAAGCAATTTTGAAAGAAGGAGGTGGAAATACTGCAATCAGTATGATCCACCTGTTCAGAAAGTGGTAAGAGAAAAAATTGCTTGATACATCCTTTAACAAATCAACATGTTGCAGCATAAGGGAATTTGGGGGGATCTTGCTTCTGTTGAAAAAGGATGTCTTGACAAGTACACTTGAAAAGCAAAACACTGTTCATTAGAATTTACCGGAATTCAAGTTGTTCATACAACTGCTGTTGCAATTCTAAAGTGATACGTTTAGCTTAGAGAGATCACGGTATTTCTATTGTACGGTAAAGCATTTAATGGACGCCAAATCAAACTCTTAACCTTTCTGTAATTCAGCAGAAAAGTAAACTACATACTGGGAAATAGAATCAAACCTTTCTGATAAATATGTGTTTGCTTTGCTAATACATTGTATGATTTTTTTTCCCCCCAAACACTAATGTAAAACAAGAACAGTAGGTAAATTGGTGTTGGTTTTACCCAGATGAGAACTACTTCCACTCTGTTCATTTAGTATAAGAATGACCACAGTAGATGAGAGGAAACGTCCATCCAACCAACTCAATACTTATATGTGGCAGTGGCCAACACAGCACGTCAAGGAAAGAGCTGAGCAAGCACAAAGTGATAATTCTGAAGAATACCCTCCTATAACCCACAAATACGTGGCTCATTGGATCCTGATCTGATGCCTTTGGGTTCACTGTCTCTATGGCTTTGTTGTTGGAGGTGGGGGGTTTGTTGTTATTAAGTGAAAAGGGCATATGGATCATCGTTGCAGTCAGTATGGAGAGGCAGAAAACTTAAAACAGAAGTTAAAATACCTTGAAGACTGACAAATTTAGTTTTCTTCATGAGTTTTTGTTGCAGCTCAACTGTTTACAGCAGATGATCTTCCTCTTCATTGACTCTTCTTTTTGCCCTTTGCTGTTGCTGCTACTGGACTACAAGTGTGACAACTTCCTCTTACAGAAGCCAAAGGGAGATGGAAAGTGGAGCACTGACTGTGAGAGAGAGAATAGGAAGAAAGTACTACTTGGGGATGATAAAGGGAGAATAGCTAGAAAGAATAAGCGAGGAGACAGAATACAGAGAGGTATCAGAGGAAAGTGGGTATGTATGGATGAGTGAGGAAGCTGACAATGTGTGTGGGGTAGTAAGTGAAAAATTGAATAGGATAATACAATTATTTGTACCTCCAGATCATGGAAGTAAACTAAATTAAACACAACTAAAGATATTGTCTGGCCTTTGGGACTGAAAGAGTTAAGCAACACGGTATAAAGAATTCCTTTCTCTACTGTTCTGGGCAAGCCACAGGAAGGACGTCATGCTTCTGAATTTTATTTGTCTTGGAGGTGGTGCGCGGACATCCTTGTATCTCAGAGTCTCCTTTAAATGACATTGCTTGCTGGAGTTTAAGAAAAGTTTCTGTCCCTAGTCAGCTTTATTCCCTCCCCTCTGGTGACTACTGTTCACTCCATGAACACTGTGACAACTCTCCTAAAACTAGCAGAGCAGGGGCCATACTACTACAAAAATAACTGTCAAAATCTCAGTTTCAAGCAGTTGTCTGTTTCCTTTAAGCTTCATAAATAGCATAGGTAACCTTAGATGCCTGTTACTCTTCTCTCTCTCCTCTCTTCCGTGTCTTTATACTACCTTTTATCTCTAAGAATTCTCACATTTCATGTTTGTACAGCATAGCAGAGAGTAATTCTATGCCACTCGACAACAAGCACCACCATGGTTTAATAAATATCTAGATAAATAATAATAGGACAATGCAGAGAGATGTAAGTAAAATGATACTCTAATCTAGTTTGGCAAAGCAAGTATTTGCATATTTCAAAGAATTGATCCAGACCATAGTATATTATAGTGCTTAGCACAGGAAAATCCTGGTTGATGTGAGTGAGGTTCTTAGCTGTTAGGGTAACACTAATTCCAAAGCAAGCATTTAGTTTATTCTGAAATGCATTGTTCTAAAACTACCTTTCTGAATAAGTAAGTGGAATGGAATTGGGTATTAAGTGGAATTTGACTTTACAGACAGTAATTCCAGTTGTTCCAACACAGCTATTAATGAATTTGGAGCTTCATAAATTACCAAAAATGTTGCTGAGTTGACAGCTAAGAACCAGTACCCCACAGCCCCTAAATGGAAATATTCTTAATGAAATGCAATCAAAAAACTAGAAAAAAACAACAGACAATGGCAGGGGAAAAAATGAGAAAAAAAAAGAGTGAGAGTAGACAGAGTAGGATCTCCCTTTCCTTGCTACTCATTCCCTCCTATAAAGGAATGTTAACCATGCTGTTGCATGATTTTTACAGAAATATTTTAACTAAAACTCCCAGTCCTTGTTCCATGTTCCTGTAGCCTTCACATGGCTTCCAAGCAGAGTCTTGGTTACTTATATTGATCTTTTCATCAGAGCGTACATTTTGATGAGGATTTACTTTATCTACTAGCAATTATTTTATAAGGCTCTGATCTGTCAGCATGTGCATTGTGTTGGGGTAGGGCCAAGACCACACCTCAAGGACATTTTTAGGCACAAGGCTGAAGGTAATACAACTCATCCACAATGGCAGTCTCTGTCTGACTGTTTGCTCTGTATGGATTCAATTTGTGTGACGCCTGTTAAATATCTACGCCTTTGTCAAAATGAATAGGAGATTTATTATCAGGGATAAAATGACAACTACTCTCAACCTTTGCAGAACTCAAGGGCAAAGCAGTTTTTCCAGTTAGAAGGAGGACTTTGTCCACTAGCCGCAACTAATGGTGTCACACACATTTATAGAAGTGGAGGCCCCTGAAACAACCTACCATGAACCAGATTCAGTAAACCAAGCAACCACCACTGCCCCAAACACACCAATGTTAGTAGCAGAGGGACCAATGTTTTCTGCTGAGGAGTCCCAGGAACCTTGCTGGGATGTGTTCACAGCTAAAATAATGACTGTCTGACTAGAATCTGTCTACGTGGTTGTTGCATATGTATGCGTCTTTTATGCAGAGTGTAGAGACATGTGAATGTAACACTACAGTATGTTCTACTTGGAGTAAAAAACCAACCTTGTATCAATACAGCTAATGGAAGTGAGTCCTACAAGCCCCTTTTACATTTAGCAACATATTCGTATTACAGTAGTAGTACCAATCATTTAGAGCGTCTATAGTAGAACAGAAGTACATGGAGAAAGCAAGCCTTTAAACATATTGCTAAAATAATGCAGGATTTTTCTTCAAGTGTCAATAATGCAAATGTTTTCCTGAAGTTGACTGTGGGTCAAGTCCTGTCCTAACTGTGCAAATCCAGTCCTCCCAGCTTCAGCTGAATGGGCTAGGAGAGTAGGATTTGGCTAGATTTCACAACTTCCTTAGGCAGACTTATCTAAGAAATAACTCTCTCATGGCAAAATATTTAGTCACCTTTTTTTGAAGCTGACTGGAGGGCTTCTGTGCCAAAAAGCTTGCCTAATTTTTCTAATTATGTCAGATGAGCTGATAAACTATTATCTCTACCTACAAAACTTATACTACCTATGACCTTCATTAGAGAGAGAGAAGGCTGGATAGACTTCAGAGAAGTAATCGTACAAGTAGCTCCAGATTGATTACTGGAAATAAGAGGAAAAAAAATGGGTGAAATAGCAAACAGCAATAGAAAACAAATCAGCACCTTTGCTGTATCTCCTTTCCCCTTTGGGATGCTTGTACACTAACCACAGAAAGAGCTCTTAACATGAGAGGTCATATATATGAATCAATGCAGTTTGTCTAACACAGCTGAAATATCTGAGTTACATCCTAGATGATACACAGCTTTTTGGAAGGAAAGAAAATAAATAAGCTGTTGCCTTGAGCAAAACACTCTGCTATTGTATTGTACAAAAGTTTAAGTTTGACAAGACCAGTTATCTTACTATGAAGCTGCTGATAGGTGAATAAATCAAATGCACAGCTGCGAAACTTCCAGTGTGATTCTGAAAGCAGCCAGCTATGTTTCCTGGAGACTAATAACACAGTTTCTTCAGAAAAGTGAAAGCTTACGGATTTCATTTAGAATATAAATACATATTATTATTTAAAAATAAATTCAAATGTAAAAATAAATTCAAAATTAAATTTCAAAATGTAAGAAAACATTCATGTCAGTAAACAGAATGTAAGTCAGTAGCCTATATCATGTAATAGAAGAACTGTGATATAATAATCAGTACAAATATGCTTTACACTGCATGATACAATGGGTATTAAGAAGGAAACAAAGAATAAACAACAAGACAGACATAGCCTCAAGAAATATAAGCAAGGATAGAATTGCTCATTTAGTAAGGTGGCAAACAGGATGTCCTTCCACACATTCTGCTGTTTCCTTGTAAGATACCTGATTGATCTTGACAGTCATTACTTTTGCAGTCAGGATACCTGAGTTCATTGGTATGACACATCAGATTCTGAGCACTGCCAGAATACAGTTTGTCATACCTTATGAAGAGGAGTATGTACAACTTTGAGCCTTTCCTATCTTTTCCTGAGTCAGTCCACTGTCTAAGCTAGCAGAATCCTCAGCTTTGTCTGAAGGCCCTGTGAACCGTGCAGAAATGTGCACCAGGCAGAGACAGGGGAGCATCTTCTAAGGCAAACCGATGGCTGCCAGGGCTGAGAGGGACTGGCCCTGAGGCTGCAGTGAGGCCAGGGCAGCCCTACCAGGGCCTGGGAGCTGTGGGGGGGCAGTTTGCCACCAGTGCTTTTCCACCCTTTATGTGTAATCTTGGGTATGAGTTAGCAGGTTACCTCGCTGAGGTGAATTATCTTGCGCTTCACTAAATCATTTTGGGGCCGAAAGCCTGTGATTTTGGTTGTGGTGCCTGCTTGCATGAGGGGATGGGGTTGTTCCACCCAAAATTCCTGGCAGGGGAAAAAAAATAAAAGAAAGAACAATTAAAAGAAAGTGGGAACGAAAGGACCGAGGCCTTTCAGACACAATTTTCGCTGCTGTTGCAGGAGCAGAAACACAGCAAACTTGCCAAGTCCTCTCCAAACAGGTTTCCCAGAGAGGTAGGAGTACTGCGCTGCAGGGACACACTCACCGCCTTTCTCCTGAAGCGGTGAGGGAGGTGGAGTGCCATCCCTGGAGCTGGAGGTGCCCCGTGTCTGTGGTACCGGGTGGTGCCCCTGCAAAGTGCTGCACTTTCTCTGGAAATGGGGTAACAATTTTTGAGCAGACACCACCCCCGGGGGCTTTAGCCAGCCTCCATGACAGTCAGGGAGCGTGGCACGCCTCAGGCTGGCCACCTTCGCTGCCCAGCTGCTACCTACCCAGGAGCAAGACGTTTCCTGCTGCTGGTGACCCACGTCCTGCGGTGGCCCCGTAGGCTTAAGATGGCGTACCTGAAGGCCTCATGGGGAAGGGGGACCTCTCTCTGTTGTGTTTCTCAATATTTGTCCTGCAGGTCAGTGAGTTTTGGGTTAGGCCCTGGAAAGGTCACAACCTTGTTCTGCCCCACCCCTCGCCGTTCCTGTGCTGCCACCTTTTTGCAGTGTTATCTACATCAGTTTGTGACAGCTGTGGTGGTGTTTTGAGTGGGAGAATTTCTCTGAAGGCAGAGCGTGGTTGTTCTCCTTTACTCCCTCCTGAAATGCTCTTACATCACGGCTGAACAACTTGTGACAGGCTCAGATAGTTTTTTTCCATCCCATACTGTTTACTCTGAGCCCTTGTGAAAGGAGTTTTCAAAGAGCTGTTTGGGGCACAGTGTGATTTGATTCTTTATTATGTACTGACGTTTGTGATTAAATTATGTCTGAGAAATTACTTGTAATGCATTGTATTAATTTTGTCTTTCATATAAACTTTTAAAGAACACAGTTGTCAGGGTTGAAGCCATGTGCTGCCAGGTGTCTTTATTATGGGCAGTTTCTGAATGCTTAACTTAGCCATGTCACCAGATCAAATTAATGTTAAATTGCTTAAAGAGAATTGATAACTTGAAAAAATAAACCTGCCTTTAGAAAGATGGCCCCTTCTTTATCCTTGCTATCATAAATACAAGAAAGATTGTAATCTTCATGCTCTGCTTTTTGTTTGATTCCCAGCATATGAAGGCCTGATGGTCCTGTCATATGTGCTAGAAAAATCATGGAATGACACCAGTGTGACCACACCAGAATGAGTGAACCGAGGTAGGAGCAAGTCTCTGTCTCTCTCTGGTAACTTTTGTCTATTTCTAACCCTCATGTGTTGCTTAAATGTGCTTCCTTAATTGGGTAAGTAAGGTGTGCTTACTGAGGCATTTGGGACGTTGTGAAAGACTGGAACTTTAAAATAATTTTCTCAAAGCTTGCTTAAGCTTCTGCAAATTGATGGCAGGCTTGCAGGCAGATAAGAAGTTTGCTTGTCACCTTCTGCAGACCATCCTCTTGCTTGCCGGTCACCACCCAAGATTGCCATCAGCTGAAGAGAGTGTGTTGCTCCCCCAGCTGGAAAGGGTGTAAGCCTCTGGCTATCAGAGTGGCCAAAGCTGCCTAGCCCGAGGGCCCACCCGAGCCTGTGTTGTTAACTCCAAAATTACTGAAGCACAATGACTGTGCCAGGCACTGCCCAAACAGCAAGGGGGCAGGAAAAGCTTATACGGCAACTGTGTAAAATGACAATTAGCTGGGCAAAAGCTGCCGTCACGCTGATTGGTCAAGCTATGGACCCATGCAGGCTACCTGGACTATAACTGGCGCGGCAACCCACCACAATTTGGGAATCGGGACGGAGACCCCCACCACCATCAACCATGGACCAACGGGATGCCACTGAACTTCTGGAGGACCGCCGAGATGTCATCGGGCCTGTGGTGGTGACTATACTCTTGCTACGCTCCGTAACATTGCTTCTCTTTTCTGCCTTTCCTCTACTTCTACCTTTACTCTATTGCTTGTCTCAGTGTCTTTTGCTGGGGAATAACAATAAGCCAGCAGAGAGCAGCATCTGACCTCTTTTGCGTCTTAATTTCACTCCTGGAATAATTGCAAACCTATCCTGGGCCTGATTTAGCTGGACAGGGACATAACAGATGTTCAGTAATTTTTTTCAGTTGGGGCAGATGAACTTTATAAAAAAGAGTCTCCAAGCCATTTTCGTAGTTTCCTGAAAGTCTCGTAGATTAGTCATAGCACAGATTTGTATTTTCCTGTGAGGAAAATTGAGATCCTGCTAATATCATGTCCACTATAGTTACATCAGTGTAATGCTGACAGGTTTTTCTGTGTTTCTTGGAGCCCAGGCTAGCTTTGGTGGCCTTGTGGCTTAAGACTGCTATTTTGTCTGAGTTTCTGCTTCGGGAGGGCAAAAAAGGCTTCTTTAATACTAAGGCAGAAGCTCTTATGAGCTTTTTGAGGTTCACAGGAGTTGAGCAGACTTGAGGTATTCTTTGGTCAATCCCTGACAGTAGACAAGTCTACTCTGAGCCTGCAGACCTGAGAAGGGCTGGATTAGAGTAGATCACATAGCCTTTTAATCAGCTGAAGTCTTCCTTGTGCCAAATAAGAAGCTGATATTTAAATGAATTTTGTGTTGCAATTGTGTCACAGGAGAACTTGCAGGAATTTAAGTATAAACGTAGGTTTGACCCATATTTTGCACAAGGTTCCAGGGTTTGATTCAGCAATGACTGTGCTGGTTTTACATAGATACCACTGAGCCCTTGGTTGCTCATTGCTATAGAAGGGCTTCCCTTCGTAGGTGAGTTCCTGCATTGGTGGAAAGGCACATGTGAATCCATGGGGTCTGATGGCTGACTGAATTACATATGTTTTTCATGGCATTGCTTCTTTTCCCTCAAGCCCACTGTTCTTCTCACAAAGACAGTGCTGCAGAGGAATTTTTCAGGAAGGACTGATCTAATAAATCAACGATAAGCTAACATAGTAAGGAGCTATTTTTTGTTTATGTAAAGAGCTCGATTTTGTGAATTTTTCTGCCGAATGTTTGTATTCTGCTGGACAGCTTGCTTCAGAGATGCCTTTTCTTCAGGGCCTTCAGTTTGCTAGGTTGAAACAGTCTACTCTGGTAATTCTGTTATTCAGAAATTCTGGTTAGCAGAAATAACAGAGTAGACTGTTATTTCAGTAGACTGCTCTGAATTAACAGGCTTGCCTCTGGTGCTAAACATTTTGGACTGAAGATGAAAGATAAATGGTGGATAGGGTGGTTGGTGAGTTTGTCCTATATATACACCTTAGCTGCTCTTTACACACACACACATGTATATATAAATAAATATACCATCTATAACAACATACCCTACATTCACAGTGGCTAGCAAACTTTTTTTTCTTTTATGAAAGCCTAGAGTGCATTGGAAATCTGAGAATGGCTTAGGTTGAAAAATTACTTTTGATGGAGTCTCAACTGAGATTGAAAGCTGTTTGTTGAAATACTGATGATTCACAACCAATCTAGGCATGGGTTATATTGATCCCATAGCCTTCTTGCTAAAGATAAAGGTTTTTTACATGTTTCTATTAGATCAAGTGTACTGTGACAACTTCTTTATTATGAATGCTGTGCAACTGCACCTTGCCATGAGGTATGTGATGCAGTATTGTTTTGCATTATTTCCAGTCAACACAAATTTAGTGCAATTACAATGCTTATTTCCTGTAAAATAGCAGATATTTGAATAATGGACCTGAATTTCCATTAGAATGAGATCTTAAAGCAAGTGATAGAACTGCATCAGATAGAATAACCTCATTTTCCAGAATACAGAGATACACCAACTAATGTGAATGACAAGGTTAGTTCTGCTGTGGCAGGAGGTCATTCCATCATAGTGTTTATTATGCTTTTTCTGCACATTATTTATCACCTGCTGACATATTTTATCTGCCAGTTCTCATATTATGCCTGTGCTGCAGCTGGCAGTTGTGTGCCTCAGTAGCTGTGACATTGAGCAATGTGATAAAGCTCAGTTTTGGACCCAAACCTCCCCAGAGACCAGATAAAGTGGAATGAAAGGTTTTGGCTGGCTCCTTGCTGAGTGAGTGAAAAGCTGCAGAATCCACAACAGATATTCTCCAAAACTTAGGCCCGTTCCAAATTTGCCTTGGAATCAAGCTCCCCTCAAATATTTCTAGCATTTATTTGTTTGAAGTTGTGAAAACCAGTAACAGCCATGGACGTATCCTTGTGATTAGAATGCTGCAAGTGCAGAAGCAATGATTTAGTTTCAGGCTTGGCTTCTAGATTCATGAAGTTCTCCACAGCATTTTGTGAGTTTTAGTGTGTGAGATGCTATAATTGCTCATGTTTAACAACTGCATTTTAGACTGCCTGGACAGCATTTGCTTTCTTAAAACAGAGGGCAGCGAATGTGTGATTTCATTTGCATGCAGGGCTGTAACAGAAGGAGAGGAGTTAGCAGAGTAGGTTTCTGTCTATTTAAAATATATTAATGTAAATAATTGTTAGTAATAACAATTACTGTAACAGTGCAAACATTTGCAGGTTCCTTATAGCCAAATTGTACTTATAAATAAGAGTTATAATGACTTCCAAAAGAAATCTGAGACTAAAGAAGACAACTTTTGAAACAGGACCAAAAGAAAATGTGACAATCATGAGCACTGCATCCTTTGCAAAAATGTACTTTCTGTGTATTTATAATTGTTTTATTATTAAACTAATAATATTAAAATATAAATAGTCTTTTGTGCTATTATAAAACTGTTTTAATTGTCTGGTTGCCACAGAGATACTTTTTTGCAATGATAGAACAAAACATGTTGAAGAGGAAGAAAGTTCCCTCATTTGAGTTGGGTTTTGCTATTATCAAATGTGGTTTCCATTCTTGAGTTGACTTTTATCAGCTCTGCACCTGGGTTGTGCCACAGACAATGCTAATTCCATAGCTTTTTTCAGAATGACATGTGTTTTAAAAGATGGCTGTCATGCTTTAACAGTCAAATGAATTACTTGACGTGGACTCGTAGTCAGTAAATCTGAATAGGCATATAATTTCAGTTTATATTTTAGATGTTATTTATAATTTAAAAGCATAGTTGAAAAGTGATTATTAGTGGTTTGTTATTTACACTGCAGAGTTTAAAATGCTGTGTGGCAAGAGCAAAAAATAAGGGGATCATGCAGTATTTAGGCTATGTAACAGGAGTCCTGAGTGCGGAGCAAGTGTATGAATGCCCAAAGAAGGACTGCTGACAGCCAATATCGTAATTAGACCCAAAACCTTTGAATGTTTTTTGTACAGCTGGAATAAGTACTGTCCCAAGCGAACGATTTCTCTGCTGCAATTTATTTGTGTTCCAAAGATGACCAGGTAAGAAAGAGAAAAAAAAAATTAAGCGATATATAAACAAGCCTTGATAAGTTATGCGGAATGGATGCCTGTAAATTCAAGAGTAAGTTAAGCGCAAAGCTTACCTTAATGATTTGAAAGTAAGGCAACAGTCATTACCTGGGTCACTTGAAGTGCCTTGGAAGAAACTGTTTTGACAGAAAACCGTTTCATCCAAGTCTTGTAAACTGTGACTCTAGAGCCCTCTAGCGTTAGCGCTCCTGTAATAGACATTAATTACCTAAGCCCGTATAGTTCAGGGTGACCTACAGAGTGTTCTGACCTGTGTCAGTAAAAAGCTACCAAGCCGATCATTTTCTTCTACCTAATCTTTTATTGATGTTATTATTTATCTATGATTTTAAAAAGTGGCAATTTATTTTTGAGAGGTATCTGATCTCATTCATCTCAGTTTTCAGAAAGGTTTATTTTGGAGCTATTGCCTAGTCATCAGATCAGCAATAAATCAGAGCAAAGATAGGTCCTATGTAAGGGAAAATTTACAAAGCCTCTAAGACTGATCCGCTACATCCTCTGCATCTCTCTGTTTTTCA
>VXBO01011881.1:0-17586 GCA_013400135.1 Rhinoptilus africanus | reverse complement strand
TCCTTATAGCCAAATTGTACTTATAAATAAGAGTTATAATGACTTCCAAAAGAAATCTGAGACTAAAGAAGACAACTTTTGAAACAGGACCAAAAGAAAATGTGACAATCATGAGCACTGCATCCTTTGCAAAAATGTACTTTCTGTGTATTTATAATTGTTTTATTATTAAACTAATAATATTAAAATATAAATAGTCTTTTGTGCTATTATAAAACTGTTTTAATTGTCTGGTTGCCACAGAGATACTTTTTTGCAATGATAGAACAAAACATGTTGAAGAGGAAGAAAGTTCCCTCATTTGAGTTGGGTTTTGCTATTATCAAATGTGGTTTCCATTCTTGAGTTGACTTTTATCAGCTCTGCACCTGGGTTGTGCCACAGACAATGCTAATTCCATAGCTTTTTTCAGAATGACATGTGTTTTAAAAGATGGCTGTCATGCTTTAACAGTCAAATGAATTACTTGACGTGGACTCGTAGTCAGTAAATCTGAATAGGCATATAATTTCAGTTTATATTTTAGATGTTATTTATAATTTAAAAGCATAGTTGAAAAGTGATTATTAGTGGTTTGTTATTTACACTGCAGAGTTTAAAATGCTGTGTGGCAAGAGCAAAAAATAAGGGGATCATGCAGTATTTAGGCTATGTAACAGGAGTCCTGAGTGCGGAGCAAGTGTATGAATGCCCAAAGAAGGACTGCTGACAGCCAATATCGTAATTAGACCCAAAACCTTTGAATGTTTTTTGTACAGCTGGAATAAGTACTGTCCCAAGCGAACGATTTCTCTGCTGCAATTTATTTGTGTTCCAAAGATGACCAGGTAAGAAAGAGAAAAAAAAAATTAAGCGATATATAAACAAGCCTTGATAAGTTATGCGGAATGGATGCCTGTAAATTCAAGAGTAAGTTAAGCGCAAAGCTTACCTTAATGATTTGAAAGTAAGGCAACAGTCATTACCTGGGTCACTTGAAGTGCCTTGGAAGAAACTGTTTTGACAGAAAACCGTTTCATCCAAGTCTTGTAAACTGTGACTCTAGAGCCCTCTAGCGTTAGCGCTCCTGTAATAGACATTAATTACCTAAGCCCGTATAGTTCAGGGTGACCTACAGAGTGTCAGTTCTGTGTCAGTAAAAAGCTACCAAGCCGATCATTTTCTTCTACCTAATCTTTTATTGATGTTATTATTTATCTATGATTTTAAAAAGTGGCAATTTATTTTTGAGAGGTATCTGATCTCATTCATCTCAGTTTTCAGAAAGGTTTATTTTGGAGCTATTGCCTAGTCATCAGATCAGCAATAAATCAGAGCAAAGATAGGTCCTATGTAAGGGAAAATTTACAAAGCCTCTAAGACTGATCCGCTACATCCTCTGCATCTCTCTGTTTTTCATTTACTCTGTGTCTTCTGTCAGGGAGGCTCTGCAGGTCCTTCCGCTTGCTTTTTCGTGCCCAAAGTATGTTGTCCCCTGTTCTCCTTCTCTTGAATTGAGGCTTTCCATTTGACTTTCCCAACACTGGGACTATATCTGTGATACAGATCCTTCCTTCTCTAAGACAGCATCTCCAGTATATCCTCAGCTACAGGTTCTGTGTGCCTCCATGGCTTGCCTTGGCTTACGTTTCCCGTCCTAGTTTCCTTGCCTCCTTGTCTCTCCATGCCAGGACCAAAGTCTGTCCATTTCTTGGCTTCTCTTTATTTTTCTTTCCTTCTTATGCCACCAAACTCTATGTTTGTTTTGGTTTCTGCTGTCCCTGTTGTTATCACCTCTCAGCCTTCCCACATGCCACATTTTATGTGTCTCTCATTCCCTTCTTCCTCATCATACTGAGTTTTCTTCTTTTGATGGGTTGTATGAAGTGGCTGGTGGTACAGACTTCATACACACAGAGTTTTCCAGGGAAGGGGAGTAGCTCCTGGGATGCTGAGATACAGGCTTTGCATGGAAAAACAACTAATCATCTTGAAGTAACATACAGGGAACGTGGAGTTATTTTGGTGGGTTAACTGTGGGCAAGGACCTGCTGTGGACCAAAGTGCATAATAATTGATTTTATATTATAGGCAATCTCTTTTCCCTTCTTCAGAATGAGTGGGAGAATAATAATTTCCTAGCTTGCCAGAGAACGTGTCACTCATTGAACTGGTCATTCAGTAGTAGTGCTGTGCTGGGAAGCCTGGTGGGTTAGGTAGAAAGAAGAGAACAGAGCACTATGCCACCTGGGGCCTCAGTGAGAAGCAGAAGAGCCTAAGGACTGGAAAAACAGACAGTGAAGTAGCAATTTGTTAACAGGAAGCTGGGAGAAGGTAGGGGTTTTTTCCGGCAGGAATTACGACATTACCAGTGATCCTCATTGAGAACTTGGTGCCCACCTCTGAGTGGGGGAGTACATGAGTTGTTATTGTTCTGTGAAAGAAAAATGCTACTGTAGGGCACCTGCAGAAAGCCTATGTTGTTACAGGGTGGTTTGGGCCAGACTGGCCACTGAAACAAACGACAGATGCTCTCCCCGGCTTCTCTCTCCAAAGGAGAGGAGGGAGAGGAAGAAACTTATGAATTTAAAAAAGAAACCAAACTACTTTAATGAAAATATTAATAAAATAATAAAAAAGAAAACAATGAAATATATACAACACATATAGAACTGTATCAAGCTCCCAGGATGACAATCACATCACTTGCAGGCACTGGGAAAGTCCCAGACTGGACTCAGCAATGCACAGGACCTGGATTCTGGCTCTGAATTCAGGAATGCATGGATTGGGATCAAAGGCAGATGAACAGACAGAGTCTTCCTCAGACACTGGCCACTGAAGAAAGAGGGCTGAACCTTTGATGCTCAGCTTTGATACTGAGCATGATGCAGATAGGATGGAACACCTTAGTCAGTTTTGGGTCACCTGTCCTGTTTGCTCCTCCCTGCTTCTCCGCTCTCTATGCTTTTCTGCTTCTGACCCTCCAACAGGGAAAATAACAAAGCTGGCTGACCTTGGTTGTCATAGCAGTATGTATAAGCAAGAGACTCTCTTCGTACCATTCTTTGATATTAATTAGAAAAAATCAGGTCTTATCTCTCTGGGAGCTAACAGTGTCTGGACAATATGCTGTTAATTTCAGAGAGTTCCGTTAGTCAGAAGAGGCTTAGCTGAAAAGTAAAATTACTGTACAGAAAATTGGTCCAGTTTTACCTCAAACCAGAACACCCTCTTACTCCCTCTAGTGAGCTGTCCAACCTTTAATTTTTTGCTATTCCCCCTTCTGATCCTAGAGCAGTCATTTGTAAATTGTGTAAAACACGTGGCTTGGCATTATACAATCTACAGCCAGATCTGTGCTGGCTTGTGCAAAGTATAATGTAACTAAAGCTGCATAGTAACCTGTCAAAACTTGTACATTTACAACAGTGCAATTTCAGGTTTGAGATTTATGTATTTTGCAGTGGGCTCTAAAATATGAGTCTGACTGGTTTGTAATATTGTGGATAGTTTCTGTCTGTCAGGTAAAGAACTTTCAGAACTACAAAATACGTACAGACTCAAAGATGTGCTTCCTTACTGCAAAGTCACTAATTGATAGCATTTGAAGTGATGTGCTTGGAGCAATATCAGGATTTACTTTTGAGTGCCTTTCACTCAAAGCAATATCAAAGCTCTACAGGGGCTTAGGTGCCGCAGTCTAGATTGACATTTGACCTGGAGCTATTGAGAAATGGCTGTAGTAGGATGGGAAGCAAATATTTTATGGGGCTAGCAACTCTCATATGAGGGATTCAGTGAAAAGTCAAAGGAGACATGCTGTAAAATGCTTAAAATTTATTAATCATCATTACTTTTTTTCATAAGGAACAAAAATAAAACAACATTCCAAAACAAAATAGAAGAAGGAAATATACCACACCCAGATAACATGACTAAGAAATGGGATAACATTAATTCTGAAAGAAATGACCCAATAAATCAATTTTCCAAAAACAAAATAAATAGCAATGGTTCAACTTTTAAAAGTTATAGGAAAGAATTTACATATATTATTATTATTATTATTATCTTTTGTTTACAAAAATCCTTCATATGCCCCCCTTGGCAAAAAAAAATAATATATATATACTTTGTCTGTAAACAGTTAACCACAAACAAAAAAATTCCATATATTCATACAGTTACTATGCTGATGGAGTTATGTAAACAAAGAGTAGTGTGCAGCAGCTTCTTATGGTAGGATTTCTTTCTTTTTCTCATAAGAATATATAGGGAAATATGCCCATCATAAATTGTTCAAAATATTGAAGTTTATAGTTTTGAGAAGTTATGGCTTTTTGGAGTCTAAGATTTCATCAGCGCAAAAAGAAAAATAAAGAAACAGAGAGGTACAGTTTTCTTTAGGTTTTGTTTGTTTGTTTCCTGGACTTAAGGTTTTGATTTGTCTTAGTGAATTGGAATGAAAATGTTATAAAAAAAGGTCAGTCTACATCAATGGAAATATTAGATATTGTCAAGCTTCTACATCATGCCACCCCAGGCAAGCTTCAAGCCAGAAAAGAATGTTATTCTCATAATAGACTGTGCAAGTGTAAATCCAGCTCTCAGTCTTATGGTATAGCACTTCTCAGAAGACAAACAAACTAACAGAAATTGTCAAAATGACCTTATGTTGTACCTCTCAATGTGAAAAAAAAAAAAAGACATGAAAAACAATGGGAGATATATTGGTAATGAAAAGTGAAACAGTGTAGACAGACATTGAGTTTGTACACAGAAAAGATCATCTATTCATGAAAACTTTTAGCTGCTTTTGACACTTTGGTATTTTTTTAAAGTTTTTTTTTTCAGTCTTATTTTCAACCCTTGTTTGATGACTTCTCTCTAGTTCTAATTTTTGACATTCACTTGTTCCTGAGAGGCCTTTATCTGTTTTGTTGCCTGTTGGGTGCTGTCTTGGGGAATGCAGTCAGTGTTCATACAGCTGCATTTCTCCACGTAGGTGTACGAGTGATCAAGGTAGGTTCCGTCACTGCACGTCAGAGTCACCTTTCTTTGGCTGGTCTTCATTTCCTGACAACATGAGCATTTATGTTCCATTGTGTTCGCCTCTGGAGAATATCTGATGGAAAACCAACAAAAGACAAAGATTCAGAAATTATGTGAGAAATACCACTGCTCCTCCCACCCATTACTAAATATAACTAGAAGCTGTGTGATTGCATGCAGGACTATTGCTAAATATCACCATTCTTACAGTATTGTGGTGAAATTTAAGCAAGTTGCCCCTCATTGTAAAAATGGATGGATTTAGCTCTTCTTTAAGGCACAGAAATAGTAAATCAATTAATCCAGATCACATATTAAGCCAGTCCAAAATGGGAGAATAGTGAGAAACAAATAATCTGACTTTTACATGGGCAAAATCAAAACTTGGATTTATTCACTATGACATTGAACAGGTTGCTAAAACATTGTCTTATAATTAAGCTAATACAACATCATGACTGCTAAACATTCTAGTTAGCACAATCAAAACAGGTGATGACTGGGTAGGTGTTGGACATATTAGAAAATCACTTGTGATTTGCTTTATGTGACTACTGTAAAGGGTAGAAGGCAAGAGACCACAATTATCTATTATACCACTTACCGTGAGGAAGCATCACAGCTGCCTTCACAATACGTCATCTCAACAGGTGCAGGAGATACACATCCATGATATTTGATGACAGTAGTAGTATTGTGCTTCATGCAACCTGAGGTTGTCACAAACCAAGGGAAAACAGGTTAAAACATATATGTGTATGAATAGATATCTGTGTATGATAGTTTGTAGTAGAAAACTGTGATGGATGAAGCTGAAATAGGAAATTAGGTCACAGTGCATTTCTCTTTTAATTGCTAAGGGCCAGATGATGACTCTTGCTGCTTGTGTTATCAGTGAATGAAAAATTCCCTTCTGCTTATGCAATGTTGGTGCAGGATACAGAAATGAAGAGCAGTACTGTGGCAACTACTCAATGCACACCCACCTCCCAGGACTGGCTTAAATGTCTTCCTTAAAAAGGAACATATCTATGAAAGTTGCAGAACAGTCATAGTCCTCTCCCTCCCACAAAAAGGCTAACATTTAACACAAGGGGTTGGGAAAGTTCACCATATCCATGTTTTCCAAGGCCCTAAAGTGCATGCTGGAAATGTTCTTCTGTTCCTTTCATTTTCCACCTGTTTCCTTTCTCACCCCAGTGTGAGGCAGTGGTCCCAAACTTGGTCTGTTCGCCTTTTCTGTCTGTGCATCTACTGTGCAAGATGGACTAATATACCTAATAATTATTATATTATCATTACTTTTAACAAAATTGTCATTACTTACTCTTCAGATTTTTTTGGCACTTTTTACAGCAGCCATCGTCAGACAGTATGATGTCATCCTTGAGTAGGAAAACAGAAAAAAAACCCCCTCAGGTTTCATATATACATACTAAAGCAGAGACTTTCCCTGCTTCCTAAGTTTCTCTGGCACCCGGATGTTCTTTGTATTCACATGGAATCTAATTTCAAGCAAGGCTAAATATTAAGGGCATGTAACTACTTCAGTTTAATACTAATAAGAGTTCTTTGAAAGTTGACGTTGAAGAGGATGGAAACTGTTTTACTGTCATCAGACGTCGGCAGTAAAATTTCAGAAATAAAGCTTGTAGCACACGTGGGAAATTTTGAGTGACCAAAGTCAGTACAGGTGAAGGATTATGTCAGACAGAATAACAGAATTAATGAAATAACTGACTCCACAGATGCGTGGGGCTGGTTATAATCTACCCTGGGCTGTATTAAGTTGAATAATGTTGTGAACTGAAGTAGCTTATTTTCCTTCACATTTTCTCTCAATAAGTGAATTCTAAAAAAGAATTTATAATCTTAAATCATTTAGCAATACAAATCCTATTATATTTTCAGTAAGATTCTTGCTTCTAGGTCACCTGACACTTTTAGGAATCCAAAACATTATGCTGTACCCTTTTCTCTAGAGCCCAGTTCTCAGTGAGGGTTGATATATCACCCGTCTTAACTTTGAATTGCTTTTCTGAAATTAAACTTGATGGGGACCAGACTCAGAGAGGGTAAAAAGAGAGCTACGTCCTGTGTGATGCTTCTGCTAGGTATTTTCCTTGGACACCATGATCCTTCTATTAGTGGTGTTAGCCACTGCAATCTTTTCAAACAAGAGAACTGGTAGAAGAGAACTTACCGGATGACAGTCTTCAGGGTTAAAGGGAGGACAGCTTTTCTGTAAGACGACTTGAATGAACTGGTCATCATACTTTTCACATGTGTAAGTTGTACAGTTATCACCAGGTGGGTTCCAGTATTCCCCAACCTGAAAGTAGTTGAAATTAAAGTGAGTAAAAATCTTCTTACATAAAAAAGTAATGCCACCCCCCTGCCCAGTGTCTTATAATTACTGCCTACTGCTGATTACTCAGAACAATTTCCTTGAACTTCAGCTGACAGTTACTTGTCATATTATCATACTGCTGTAAGTCTTTTTCACTAACCAAGTGAAGAGGCTGTATTTTTATCTGGATAAGGACATGCTTTTCGTATGAATAGGATGAGTATGTGTACTCATTTGGAAAGATTAATTTGTGTTTCACTGGTTTTGTCATCAGAATTTATGGGTATGTCCATTCACATACGTGGCAGAATTTCTACTGGCTTCACTAACTCATCCTGTCCCAAAGTTCTCAGCTAACTTGAGGTTGACTGTTTGGAGCAGAAAATTGCCTCCATAGATAAAATTATCCTTCAAGCAAAATGGGTGCTATATTTTCAGAGCTGAAGGCAAATAAGGGACCATGGCTTTGACCTATGTATTTTTCTATGTTGAATTCTGAAAGCCATTGTTCAGTATCACAGTTGCTTCCAGAAGTCTTAATTAAAACTGGAGTTTCATGGTTCAAGGTACCGTTCAAGCTGTGTGAAACAGTCCATTCCCTGCCTGAATAAGCATTTGTCCAGCACAAGAAAAGATGCGGCAAATAAACATGACAAAGACAAGGAGAGGAAAGAGTAAAAGGAGTAGCAGAGTTCACCAAAAGTGAACTAAACCAGGGATAGTTACCTGGACCACGCGTGTAATGTTGTCTCCCACAGTCGCTATACAAGCCGCTGCCTTGCACGTGCCACAGCACTGTCCAGGTATCTTTGTATACTTATAACCCTGTTTTGAAAGAAATAGAAAGGGAATTACATTGATTCAGAACTTAACTGGTGGATATCAAGCTGTAGGGTAGGATTTACTGGCAGCAGAGTATCACTCACCACTGGGCAGTATGTGTCACAGACGACAGTCTTGCATTTGACAGTAGTGTGGTGAGGGCTTGGGTAAGAGGATTCAGAGCAGGTACATTCTTCACAGGGGCCTGATGGAACCACAGCTCCAGGCTGGGGGAAGTCAGGAAAAAAGTCATTGTTAGTCAGTAAAAGCAAGTTACTTTGTGTATGTATGTCACAGACAATACAAAGTGGAACGACGTATGGGCTAAACTATCCTTAAATAAAACATTTGTTGTTTTATTTAAGCAGAGTTTCTGTTGTTGGTAATATCAATCTTGGAAGCTGAAATTGTTAATGCAGAAAGGAGAGCAGAAAATTCTCTTGCTTGGAGTGAGAGTGTTGATATGCTGACCTCAATTAAATAAGCTTTATCTCAGGCCTTTCTGCCAAATATGATCCATGATAGGAGTCTAAAAAACATTGCATTGTGAACCTATGTGAAGGTGTATTTTTACAGTGAGTTACTCTGTGTACTTACTGGGTAGTAGGTTTCATTGACCACACAGCCATGTGATGTAAAGAAGGAAGAAAGATGATGTCAGAGGTGTAAGTTATAAGAAGCAGAGATATGTGAAAAAACTGCTGCTTTGTTGGCCCAATATGATAACACAGATAATTTTCATCTTTTAAGTTTTTTGTATGCATAAACTTAGAAAAATATAGCTGTGAATAATACATGAAGAAGGTGCATAGTACTTACTGCATTCAAAGGTAGGACAGCATTTTCCAGGCTGCATTGTTGTGACTACTTCCTGTCCCTCTAAGCACTGGGGTGTGACTTCAGGGCAGAGGCTTGTGTTGCAGTCTGTTTAATGCAAGAGAATACAGAAAATAGTGAACGCAGAATTTTTAAATGAAAGTAATTTTGGTTTTGTGAACTTTAGAAGTTTCCCCATGGGGCAAATATGGTGGTGTTTACTCAGGCTAGTTTAATGACTAATTCAGTATATTTGCCTGGCTATTTTTAAAGTGAATGGGCTTTTCCATAGCCTTTGTAAAACAAAGCATTGTCTGAGAAGAAGAGAGTGGTGATTGCTGGAAAGAGATACTTCCAAAAAGAAATTTGTGCCAACTGGGAAATCTGTTGACTCTCAGAGGTTCAGGAAATTTCCTGAACAATTTTTAAATGGTAAAGAGGGGTTCTTTACAGTTATTTTTTTTTTTTATACTGGTCTTTGAAACAGAAAATGCTTTGAATAGTTTTTTAATATTGTTTCAAGTGGTGGCAGCATTCAGGTTTTTCAATGTTAATTTATAGGAGATTTCCATTTAATTTTCTGTGTCTATGTGAAATATTTTCATCTTTAACTTTGTTCTGTTCAGGCATCTAGTAAATGCTCTGCAAGAACATCCTAAGAAGTGGGATGAGGGAAAAAGCATTATGAAATAAATGCAAAGTATTAAAAAAATTAGAAATGATTGCTGTAGTTCCCCAAAATAAATATAGTACATTAACCACGTTAAAGAACTAAGACAGTACTTACAGCACTCAGTCCTGGTACAGCATGGATCTTCTGGTATCTGTATCTGAACAGGCATATAACCTGGTTCATCACAAAATACTTGCTCTGTCAGAGAACATTTGTGTTTTGTACAGTGCACTTGAAGAGTATTTTTATCACAGACACATTCCTGGCAATCTCTTGTCCATTTCTCTCCTGGCTATATAAAGAAGAAAAAGAAAATAAAATAAGAAAAAAATTATGTATCAATTTAAACCAAAATAATTCTATTTGTGTCTAGCTGACTTATTAATGGATACAGTGATACCTGATTATATCAGCCTTTTTATATTTCTAGTAATTTTAGATTTTATAAGAAACCCTCAAACTGAAACTGATTAGGGGAAGATGTGTTCTGAGCATGTTCACATAGCTATAACTTCCTATTTATTAGTAGTGTTAGTATGAGGAATACAAGAGGTCTAAAGGAGAAGTGATTGAGCATTGCATGCATTTTTGAGTAAGAAATTATCATATGACATACTCATTTGCACATTGGGTTACAGAGAGAAATTTCTATACTTTGCATGCAGCTGAGGAACTAAGAATGCAGACTGTCAACATTATCAGCAATAGGTAAATTTTGTTATCCATCTGTCCCTTCATCTCCAGTAACTTTAGGGAGCCAAATTTGTGGAAATAAAGAAGCACATATGCCAAAGTTCCACGACTGCTATCTATCTCTTCTTTCTTTCTTTTTCTTTTTTTTTTTTTTTCAGTATGTGAGGTGATGATTATTGAAAGAATATCCCATCACTTACTGTTACATTTCTTAGGGAATAATGTGGTTTCTGCTCTGTCTCTCATAATAATTTTTAAGACTCAAAGGGAAAGAACATTTGGAAAAAAATGAAACTCGTCCTCCATCCTCAGCAAAACTTTGCTTCTGTGAAACACTAAATATCCCCTTGCTTCCTTGTCTGTGCTTGATAAACCACATTGATTGTTACACTCACCGATCTGGATAGTCCATTTGGTTCCCTACAAGCTGGAAAGAAAAAAAAAACAAACACCAGAATGGAGATTTACACCACTGAAAACTGACATAAAGGAGTAAATTTGTGCAGTTTCAAATAGAAATACTGTGAAGATAAAACTAACAAGAAAATTAATATACAGTTCCTTTTTTCTGAAATGTAGAGTGCTACCACCTTGGTAAGTCTCATGTAAGGAAGGAAGATGGACAAAAGGTAATACTGATTGTTATTCGATTTTTAGATGGGGAGATTAAAGGAGCTTAAAGAGGCTCATTTGCCTATGATTTGACCACTTAGAAGAGGGCAGTAGAACACAGGCCTCCTGACTGTCAGTCTTGATGTCTATTTATTCCCCAAACTAGCTACAGATTACTTACAGCATTCAGAGACACAGATGTTGCTGTTTTCACTCATGAGTGTCTTTCCTTCAGGACAGAAACATCCTTCAGTTACTCCATAGCCAGGAAGCTCAACAAGGCTAGAGTGGGAGGAATGTACGTATTTCAGTACAATGTTTTTGCGGTGAAGCAGGAGAGAGAGCAGCATATGTGGAAGGTTGCCATGTCAGATACAAGGGAGACAAAGGAATTTACATTTTTTGAAGTGCAACGGGAAGTACATATTCATGAACCTGATATATATAAATCTTGAATAAATTATCTAAATTCTCAAGACATTTCATTATGAAGTTACTCCATTTTCTATGGAAAGTAGGTAGGTAAAACAGAAAAAAAGAAAAACATAAGCCATTGTTTTGGGGAGGTTTTTTTTGTCTTTCCATACCTTTGGTCACAGGTAGCAGGATTAATGGGCCCGCATGGCTTGTATACCATGTTTGCCGCACAGTTGTATGCTGTATGGAAAAAGAAGAGAAAAGGTCAAAGATGCATTTTTGCAGCAAAAGTAACTACAGCTTTCTCTTCTTCATCTGCAGCTTCTGTGATGTTGCTTAGTTTTTGTAGACAGAAGTGAAGTGATAGATGTAAGATGTGTTTACTTAATAAAATACTAATTGCTACCATTTCTCACACACATTTTTGAGCTCTGCAATACTTACGGCATGTATTATTGGTCTTTCCTCTCCAGTCAATGCAGACACCTCTAGAAGCACACTCTGTAGCATATATCTCCAAACTGGAACACTGCATGGATTCATCGTCTATGCGACATCCATCAAAAACACAGCCTTTGAAAAATGGTTCTGGTGGTATCACGGCATGGCATTCCGCAAAAATCCTGTAGGCAGAAAAGAAACCAAAGCCCTTTTCTCTTAACAAGTCATTATATAAAATCCAGCACTTCACAGTTAATGGCATGTGAGAGACTGCTTCTGGAAAGAATGTATTACGAGAAAAAAATCTCTAAGAATGGCCAGTCCTGTGGGAGATAGTTTAAGGAAAGAAAAGGTTAGGAAATTTGAAGTTCCTTTTTATTATTTTTTTCCTCTCTAAAGAGGCTAATGGTCATAGTGTTTCTGTGTGTATACACAACTTTTCATCAGCCTGACACCAGAAATTTCATTAAAAAGGCAACTGCATCAGATTGAAGGAAAAGGGATGATAAAAGTAGCTGAGAGAGAGAAAACTGCACATACAATAGCTCATAACTTATTAGACACTACAGCAAGCGCGTGTAAGAGGCCTTTGTAAGTGGCTCAGCTGAAAAATCGCTTTTGTTAGAGCGCACACAACTATAGGAAATACTGCAGGAAACAAGCCTTTGTGATTTTGGAAATCCAGGTTTTATATTAAATCTACAAAGAATGAAGGATGCTTTTTGGCTGAGGTGTTTCTGTCTGCTCTGTTAACCTGGTTAGTAATCAAGTACTTTACGGTTTGTAATGAAGGCCTACTTTGAATTTAGAGAACAGTCTTTACTTAATAGTGTAACTAAGAGTGGGTGAGAATACTCTGGAAGGTAGGGAGGGAGAAAGATAACATAAATCTGTGTGGTTGCAAATCAGCAAGAATGGATTTTAGTGCTTGCTGCATCCTTGATTTTCTGACTTCACCTCTACTTGCTCGGTTATCTTTGGCATGCAATTCATTAAAGAAGAGTGGTTTATTTTGCAGAGGCCTTTTATTGTATATATCCTGTCATTAAGCTGACATTTTCAGGTGTTATCACATGCTAGGGCTATAGTTCTTACTCTTCTTGTAAGATACTGAGACAGTTTTGTCTAGAAAGAGTGAATTCATTTTTTATCTTACTCGCTCCAGATAAGCTTGCAGAGTTGAGGTGTTTCACAGTGAGGCTTTGGTGAAGGTGTTGTTACAACTGGTGGTACTGGCACTCCATGGCATGACTTGTTGTTATCAACAATCCAGTGATGAGCCATTTGGGGACATGAAGAAATGATCTTACCACTCGGTAAGCGACATTCATCTAATTCGTTATTTGTACATGTTCCTGGAAGAGACAAGCTATGTAAGTTTCATAAGCCCCATCAGAGATGCATACTACATGATTGTGCTGATATCACATTTAGATGTGATGTGCTCATGAAATGTATAAGGCGCCTTGCTTCATAGGGAGTGCTTTCTTTACAGTTACATGAACTTTAATTTAGGTTAGGGAAAAGGACACAAACCTAAACCAACCAGAAATATTGAGCTTTTGATCCTACAGAAGTTGAAAAGCGGAACTGTTTTCATTTCCATTTTACTGCTGTTTAAAAATTTCTGTCAATAATGAGATTGCATAGCCAGAGTGGATGAGAATAACCATAATAGGGTGGGGAAAAGAGTCACACCTCAAATGAGTGCATCTGTCTTACCACACTGTCCTTCAGTGTTGTTGCCAAATTTGCTGTATGGGAGCTTCACGGAGAAAATCAGCCCACTAAAGGTGATGGTTGCACCAATCTCTGGTATTTCAACAATCATGTTGATGCCAAGTGTGGAGAAAGAAATGCCATCTTTTTTGAAGCCTGGTTTGACAATCTTTTTGTTGAAGTACATCTGAATGGAGGATTAAAAAAACCCACAACTTCAGAATAAGCACTGCTTCTGGCTGATTGTTTTAAATAATGTGCTTTTTAGTATTCATAATCATGCATAGCACCATATTGTTGTGCATTGCATCCAATGCCCATCGGCATTGCAATACCAGCATGTAAGTGTATTAATATCTCAGCTTGTATTGCTATATTGCTACAGTGTGATAATAATCTAAGTGGCCTCTATGTGCCATGTTTGTGCGGATTGTGTGCTAATGCACAGCATTCTAAATCCAAGTATTTTCTTTGTAACCCTATTTTGTTTATTGTAAACATTTTTCATATGAAAATAAGTGGTAGTTTTCTTTTAATTCCAGAAATATTCCTGCCCTTATTATGTAATAATTTTGCTGCAAAATCACACTGTACCTATACTACATGTTACTTGGCATTGGAAGAGTTGTCTGAATTCCAAATGAAGTCAAATTTCTCTGGTGCCAATTTTATATAGTAGTCATATTTATTGTTAATCTAAGGTGTTCCATTTGCAGTCTGTGTGTTATATGAACTAATGAAGGTGGACATATTCCTTAGTAACTTCTTGTCATGAATTATTCTGCAACTTATTTCTCATTGAATTGGGAGTTAAATCTGTCAGTTACTGTTTTTCTTCACAAGGTTTTCTTTCACTGGACTAACTGTTTCAGCATACCTTTCTGACTGTAGGTAAGGAGAACTTGGCATGGTTCTGTAGGAGGAATGTGCATATTGGGGCAGACTTTTCCTCCTACCTCTTTGTGTTCTCTAATCAACTAATAATTTCCGCAGTGTAACAGTGGGACTGACTTTTCATTTTCACTGGCTTGCCAGCGCTAGTGAATGATCATAAAGGTGAAGTGACACCCCCAGTAACCCCTTTGCACAGAATCACACAGAATCACAGAATGGTTCGGGTTGGAAGGGACCTTAAAGATCATCTAGTTCCAACTCGTATGCCCTGGGGAGGGACACCTCCCATTAGACCAAGCAGCTCAAAGCCTCATCCAGCCTGGCCTTGAACACTTCCAGGGATGGGGCATCCACAACGTCTCTGGGGAACCTGTTCCAGTGCCTTACTACCCTCATAGTAAAGAATTTCTTCCTGATAGCCAGTCTAAATCTACCCTCTTTCAGTTTGAGGCTGTTACGCCGAATCATATCATTACACTCCCGGATAAAGAGTCCCTCCCCATCATTCATGTAGGCCCCACCTTTCTTCAGCTATACATCCCTTCCTAGCAGGCAACTGGAGGGGGAAGCATGTGATGGCTCTGTTTGGTGCCTGAAGTTCCTTATGCAGAGGAAGCAGTGCCTAATCATCCAGCTGATAAGGGATACATACCCATGTTCTCCATGAGAGAAGAATCATGCTTGTGATATGCATTCATGTTTCTTCATAATGTCTTTGTTTATATAAGTGAGCGGCACAATGCACTAATTTTCATGAAACATGAATCAAGCACCAATGTAAGCATTCCTTCTGTCTTCTCTCTCTATCAGCTGTATTAGTCTGTTTCCTAATGTTAGTTATATATACTTATACATGCACGTAATATATTCATATCTGCATAGTGCTAAGCCGTTTCTGACATTTTGGACTTAGAAACTGATGTAATCTTTTTTTTTTATCCTAATGATACTCTCTGCCTTCATCACCTCCATGGTATGATTTTCTAACAGACTGTATTTCAAATAAGAATCAGTAAGACCTATGGACCTTATATCTTTTTTTAAAAAATACAGAAATAAAAAACTGTGTATTTTACCACATTGGTCATGACACCATTCATGAGTTGACGGGTCAGCACCACTTCTGCAGATTTGTAGAAAATAATAATGGATTTAGGGCAGGAAAGTCCATCTTTTGCATCGCAGTAATAATTGTCAATGTAAACACGGAAGTTGTCATATTTAGGTACAATCTGTTTCACCAGGACGTAAGTGCAGTTTTCAAGGAAAGTATAATAGGTTCCATCGAAAGTAATATAATGAGGATCACCCCATCCACTGCACACACCTGGTAGAGAGAAAATATTTAGAAGATTAAAAATGAAATTAGTGTAGAAGAAAGAACTGAGAAACTGAAGTGAATTTAAGCAATTTATAGAGCAACCCTAAGAAAACAAAATGCCCATATAATCTGTGAAAAGTTTTACTTTTTCCAAAAAATGTTATTCCTTAATCTACAGGTGCTTACATTGACACTCATAATGGTAACAGCAGCCATTTTCATCAGGTACCAGTATTGCCGGATATTTGTTCGCACACGTAATTTCCTTTACAGGTGGGCAGTGTGTTGGAATTACTTCTACCTTGTTGTCTCCCTTACACACGAGTTCTGTACAGTTGGTTAATTTGTATCTTTGTCCGATCTGCAAAATGAACAAAAATTGCTGTCACAGGAGTTTGTAAACAGATATGAACTTTACTCATATTTTTAGGTTAATGTTATATTATTTCCAGAAATGGTGGTGTTGGAAAGGAAATTGATATGTGTAACTTCTCTTCAGTTGTGGTAATAGTGATTTGCAATGTTGACCAGTAAAGAGCATAATTCTGACCATGTCTGACCATGATATGGAGGATCAGAAACTGTTTTATTTTCCAAATCTGAAGCAAATACTAAAATGAAAATCTTCACTGGTAGGACAAGGTTGACAATATACTACACAATTAATTTTTTAATGCTAAAAGGAGGTGGGAACCTTAATTTCAACTGTTTATTCTGCATAAGGAGCTCTTCTGAGGTTTGGGGAGATAGGTCTTAGGTTAAGGGAAATAACGTACTTTATACTAGCTACGTATACTGTACTTGCCTGTCAGCAATGACCATCATTATCGGGGAAAAAAAAAAAGTGTAGAGAAATACAGGTAAGAGGGCAGGAGAACAGAAACAGAAAAAAGCCTCCACAGTAGCTTAAATTTTTCTGTTTAGTGAAGAAAAAAAATGCATGAGAAAATTTCCTCCATTATTTCAGTAAGAAGGTTTGTTATTTATGAAATGCAGTGATCAGAAAGTGTTTTACTAGCAATAAATTCATTAGAAAAGCTTATTGTACCTTGCTTTCATAGTATGAAAAAAAATTATAAAGAACACATGCACAAATTTTATCACATGTATATTGCTCATCATCAGTAACACTTATTCTGATAATCTGAACATAGAAAGCTTGAAGACTGCAAAACGTTTCTTTCTGGTGTCAACCAAACATTGATGTTATTAATCATAACATAACAAAGAAACTACATACTTGTAGGGGAGGGTAAGTAGCAGACACACAACCATGTAAAGGAACTCTTGGAGAAGTGGTAGGTAGAGGAACTGAGGTTGTTATAGTAGACCATTCAGGGGAACGAGTGGTTAGAGGAGTAGTAATGTTACAAAATGCAGTGTGTCGTTCAACTGTACATGTTGGACTACAGATGGCATAAAATCTGCATCCATCACTATCCATTCTGTTGTAAATCAAATCCCCTAAAAGAAAAAAAAAAGATTAATAGACAACAAAAAAACCACAAAAAAGATCAAAAATTAATAATAAGTACTGCTAAATGCACAATAAAAACTATTCCTACATTAAAAAGAAAGTAAGGAAAATGTAATGAAAAATAAAAAGTAAATGTTAAATAACAGACATTAAGAATAATAAAAAAAGGTAAACTAACCAGGTGAAAAAATAGCATCACCAATTTTACAGAAACACGGTGTTAATGCTGAGGTAGAACTACTGCTGAAGAATGGTTCAGGTGTGGCAGTAGTGGTGAAAACACTGGTGGTGGGAGAGGTTGGGGTGACGTGGCAATT
>VXBO01011880.1:66091-109100 GCA_013400135.1 Rhinoptilus africanus | reverse complement strand
CATGCTGCGCGCATTGGTGTACAATTGACAGCAGAGGTTTGGCTTAGCTTACCCATTGGCCCAACAAGGCAAGTCCCAAATTACTTCCAGGAAGGGCGATTCCACTACTCCACTTCTCTGGACAACCTGTTCCAATGTTTCATTGTTCTCACAGTGAAGAACTTTTTCATATAGACTGGTGACATTTCCTTTTGAAGCAACTGATGCCCATTCCTTCTTGTCCTGTTACTGTGTCCTTGTGAACAGAGTATCTCCATCTTCTCTATAACTACCTTTTAGGTATTGAGAGAATGTGGTTAGACTCCCCTCTGCCTCCTCTCTTCTTTAGGTTGAAAAAACTGAATTCCTTCAACCTTTCAATGTGCGTCAAGATCTCTGACCCTCTAATCAAATTGGTGGCCCTTCACCGGACCATCTCCAATATTTCAATGTCTCTTTTGAAGTGGGGGTTCAAATCCAGACACATTATTCCAAGTGTGACCTAACAAAGCCAAATGAAATAGTGACAATCTTTCATCTGTTGGTTTTACTTTGGTTGATGCAGTCAAGATCCCAGGTTGGTTTCATTGCTGCAAGGATGCACACCCAGTCCAGTCAGTCCCTGGCCTGCACTGCTGCAAATACAAGATGTTACAATTATCTTTGTTAAACCTCATTCAATTAGTGTTGACTCAGTCTTCCAGCCTGTTGAGATCTCTGTATGGTGTAGTGTATAATGTATACCTTGTTGTGTCGTACTCTGCTCTTTCTCACAGAGTGTGGAGCAGAACTGTGTGCGTCAGTGAAGGTATGGACCCATGCTGGTTTTGCACAATAGCACAGTAATAACAAATAATAATAACAATTTATTTAATAATTAAATTGTGCCAATATTATTTATTCTTATTAGTTGTTATTAGCTTATTATTATTTGTTATTATTTGTTTTCTGTTTTGTTCCCTGTTCCTTTACTGGTTATCAATAATGTTATATTTGCCTTTTTGACCACCACTGCAGCTGACAGGATGTTTTCACAAAACTGTCCATGGTGATTCTGAGATCTGTTTCCTCAACTGTAATAGCTAATTCAGACCCAGCAGTGTGTTTGAATAACAAGAGGGCATTTTCTTCTCCATACGTATTCCTTTGAATTTATCAACACTGGATATCATCTATTATTTTATTGCCTAGTTTTTCAGCTTTGAAAAGAAACAACTGAAATAATATGAAATGGTAATGTTAAACAAAAAGTAGTGTTCAGTGTTTCTCACAATGCAAGAAGTACAAGTAATCAAAAGAAGTTGCAGAATTTTTAAAACATAAGGAAATACTTTTCTTTCTACACTATTTTATATTCTGAAAGTATGTAAGATTTCAATATAAATTTGAAAAATATATTTAAAAGTGCTCTCTCAAGACTAATTAAATAAAAAACAGTCCAGGCTTAGCAAGTCCCAAACACAATGATTACTAAAACTTCTTTACTTGACTGATTCTGAATTACTTCCTTTCACCATGAGTATCTGTTGTTAGCTATTGTCAAAGGTAGAGTACTGGATTGTATATTGTGATCTAGTGCAGACATTTAATGTTACAGTCCTTCAGAAAACCTTCATAAACTGCTCAGTCCATCTTAGATTAAAATTTGCTGAATAATTCTTTAACATCTACTTTTTTTTGTTTCTAAAGGCCCTCATGGAACCAAATATTGTTCCTAACTGTAAACCATAGCCCTAGAAAAGTGATGAATAGCATGTAACCTATTTTGAAGGAAATCATGGTGAGAAAGTTCATTGCAAACAACCAAATGAATGTGCACAGAACTGTGTTGGAAAGACTCATAAAGTGCTGCTTCTGTGCAAGTGTTTCTAAGTGTGGTAGTGATCAGGATATGTATAAGAAGCAAGCTTTTCCAAACTCACTGAAGTTTGAGATGAAGACTAGATATTGACAGACCTTTTTCCATAAACATTGGGGAGAGTACACAGACTTTATTCCCGGTCAGTTCTGGGATGTCGAGTAAAGAGTACTTCTGGTTTGGGGTTGAGATATTCTCTCCCTTTTCTGCTTTTAGGAAAGAGAGTGGAGGTAAGATCAAGCGCTTCAAACTGGTACTGCCACTGAAGGAAGACACCCTGCCCTCCTTCCACTCCACTGCTTTATTCTCTTGCCTGTGTTCTCTCTGATGTTGCCACAAGTGTTTCTACAAGGAACTGGCCTGGGTTAAACCCACAGAGGCAGCAATGGTATCAGAGAGATCCAGGACTACATTTGGCAGCAGCATCTGTTCATGCCAGCTTAAAGTCTTAACACTATAGCTTAAACAGGCTTTATTTGATAATATTTGCAACTTCAGTGAGCAGCTTTTACACTTCCAAATGACTGTATAACGTGGTAATCACACATATCTATGCTGGAACTAGTCCCTTGAATTGGTATTGAATGTTTAAGCCTGTTAATTTTTGGTTTTATTTTCCCACATTTGATAGAGAAATAATAAAAAAAAAAAAAAGTGTCTTTAACAGTAGAGCCTGTAAGACCTCAAAAAGTAGTATATAAAAGGTTAATTTTTGATTTTTCCCCCATGAAGTTGCTTGAATGTTCCCCATTGAGCTACTTGTTACACTTGTTAGTGTAAAAGTCAGTTTCTTACTAAATAAAATGGTATCAGTAAGTGCTTGTTAGCTGAAGAGATGGTCTGTAACTGCACATTTAAGTTAATTTTAGCAACCATTCAGACAAATTCTCACCTCCTCCCCTTCACAGATATGTTCTAATTCCCTGGGAAAAAGGCAGAAAAAAGCCTGAAAAGGATGTTTCCAATTAGTGTGGCTTTAAATTCTGTCTCTCTCTGCCAGATAATTGAGTAAAATGTGATATATTCTTTTGATCTTTGTCGAGATGGTGTAGGCTGTAGATATTGTTTCGTTTATGCAGTTCATGTTGACATAGATAGCATTATGCAACTTAGAGCTTCTTTGGCACAGCTCTGGAATCAAGTGTTCAGCAGTGATTAATGACCAAGAATACATAGACCTACTGTTGAGTCTAGAATCTCTCTAATCTCTGCTCCTGTTCTTTCTCTCAATTCCAGCAAAAGTTTATGTGGCTTCTGTGAACACATCATTTCTGGTGACTTTTCATACAGCCTGTACTGCCAGCAGTTAGCATAGTGGTAGCACAGAGCTAACGATCATTAAAATCTCAGTTGTCTTAATTCTTGCTTACTATTATATCTTTGATGCCCTTTCTCTGCCTTGAAATTTTTTTAGTGTTTAATATAGAAAAGACTTTTAAACCTGTGCTAGACTTTTTTTCCAGTCCTTACACACTGTACAATCAATTAATACCCTTTGATATGCCAATAAAGAGATATGTCTGTTAACATAAATATTTAATTGTTAAAGGAGAGATCACTTGGTCCTAAAGCTTTAAGTAAATTAGATGCTTTTCAGATGATTGCCAAGATGAAACAGCCCATTATGAACATTTGCCACTGCAGGAGATTTCTGCTTATTGAAAGACAAAAGGGTAATTTCATTTAGGATTGTTGCAAACTGTACGAGTCCTTCATACTGATAAGGGAATTCTCCCTCTTTTAACCTTGATATGTACTGTAGTAATTAATTTATGAAACTTTAAAGTCAGTCACATCATTAAAGTGGGGATATGATGTTAGCACTGTCAAGTAAATAATAAGGATGAAAATTTATCTACTTAACAGTTAAAGAGATCAGAGTCAGTACCAATTTGTCAATAATTACCATTGCTTTAAAAAGCAAAACTAACATGATAAAAGTAGGCAGCGATGGGTCTTTGTTGTATAACAACTAGAGTTTGAATATTTCCAATGACATAGTCCTCACATGGCAAACTAAATATCCTTGACACCGGGCTGCTGAGGCACCTAAACTATAACTCCCATGAGCTACCTCCATGGTAATATGGAATCCAAGTGCTTCATTACCAATCCAAAATATTTCTGGTTTGGGGGAAAATGTTCCTGTATTGCAGTTTTGCCTAATTAACTGAGTATGTTCCAGAGATCAGAATCCTGGTTTTTGATATGCTGTAGACTCTGTAGTCATGCGTATATCTCCCACAGAAAACACGTCACAGCAGTTTCCTTCAAAATATAGTACAGCTATGCATAATGTATGATAAGACTAGAGAGATGTGCTGCGTGAATCAAAGTTTTAATGTCCTAGTTTTCCAGATATTATTATCTATTCACTGTGTTTTTGAAAGAGCTCTGATTAAGAATCATGTCAGCTGTGACAAGCCATAAAGCCAAGCAAGACTTTCACTGAGAACCTGAAAAAGACTCTGAACATGCTTTAATATTAAAATCAGTATTGGAGAACCTGGTTCTTATTTTGCCAGGGGAAAGAGGATTGCATCAATAGAATCCCACTTGCTGACAACGTGTTGTCAACGAAGATCTTAGGGCAAGGAAATTCAAAGCACAATAGACTTTCTCTTTGTGGTTGACATGGTAGTTCTTACTCAGACGGTTGGTCTGTATTTGCTTCTTTGTATTCGTTACCAGGTCTCCAAAAGTGAGGATGCAAAAATCCCACCCGCCTTGTCACCGTAGGACATACTGCTAAGCAGCTGAATGCCTGGCTTGACTTATCTGCCTCCTTGCTCTGCAGAGCATACAAATGTCAGCAAGACTGTTTAAATATAAAATAGAAGCTCAGCTTCACATCTGAGTGCAATCCTGTTGTGACATAATTGGAACTGGACCCTCTCGGGTTACCTGAAGTATTTCCCTTCCTCAATATCAGACTCTGTTACTTGGAGTCTGCTTTAAAGTTGAGGCTAATTGCAGTTCTGATGTAGGCTGCAGCCTTGTGGACATTTAAGCCATTTCAGTTGCTTACTCTCTGGGGTAGACACCTTGAAATAGTCAACAGTGTGTCTGATGCTAAGGTTATGTCTACACAGTGAGGGAAGTTGTATCTAGATTAAAATAGAAGTGAGAATCAGACGCTTTGCTGTTTCTGCAGGAATATTGGGAGGGGTTCTCTCAGTAATGTGAGATGCTCTTCTGTTTTCCTGTAGGGCAAGATGTGACTCCTTAAGCAGCGGTAAGGGTTTTCTGTTGTTCCTGGGGTCTTGATCAAGGAGGCAGTGAAGGAATAGATATATGAAAGTGCTTTTAGAGTCCCAGGCACGGAGCAAGTCTGAAATGAATTACTTTAGGTACCTGGATAATTCTGTCGTCATGTTGTTTTCATTAATGAAAACTGTATTTACTGAGCAGTATATTACTGAGTGTATTTATTGAGCAATAAACAAAATTTATTTGATAATTTCTGTATTTTTATAGGTGATGGTAACTGCAAAAAAGAGAGCAGTGCAAAACTGTTTTACATACTATGAATGACTGAAAATGTATTATGTTTTACTTAAGAATTTTAAGTATCATTAAAGCGATAAGTTAAAGAAGGTGCTGTTTGGCTGAATGCTTTACCATCTACTAGCAAGGCAGCTCATAAATCTCTGTTAAAAAAATAATTTGAAAACCTAATACTGGGAATGAGTGCTTACTGGGTTCTGGGTGTTCATCTTTCACTTTTCTAGGTATTTTGTTTTGCTTTACCAGGGACAGTAAAAGGAGAAAAGGACTGGTGTGAGTGCAGGAGCATGTGGGTCAGCATGAAGGTCAGATTGAGAAAGTGGGAAGAAATCAGACCAGTGAGGGGGAAATGCATAGGTTTTCTAATAGAAGTGAGCAGAGAGTCAGCGTGGTGTCTCCGTAAGCAGTAAGGGAAACATATACATTTTAAACACATTCAAGGCTGACTTTTCAGTCTGAAGTTATTGCAGTTTTGCATACATTGGCTGAAGGGAGGAAAGTTAACAAGTCACAAGACAGGCTACAATAACATAATTGATCCCTCTTTTTCTGGAAAATCATCCTGATTTTCAGTGGGATCAACTTTATGCTTTCGGATCTACTGAAGCTGAGAGTACTGGGTGTCTAAGCTCCAGCCTAGAAGAGGATGGATGAATGGACAGACCAGTTGCTCCTCTGGCTGCAGTGTCTCTCAATGGCTACCACCACCGAGCTGCAGCCTGGGCAGAAGGGGTTGGCAACCAGAGGGCTAGGAGCTGCTCCAAGGGCACTCCTGTTGGGGCAAGGGGAAAGGGAGCCCTTGGGGGAGATAGGAGAGAGAGTGATGGAGGACATTGCGGTGGGAGGTGCCTACAAAATAAAGAAGCAGACCCATGCAGAGGGAGGGATCAGGAAGAGCTGGCACTGCTTCATGCCCTGTTTCTCACTGGAAAGAGTGGGCCTTGCTGGCCCATGTCTGTCCTTGCCAAGTGGAGATGAGGCAAAACTGACAAAAGCAAGACAGTCAAAGAAAACCTGCTCTTCCTCTCCTGCCAGTTTCGCGTAGTCCTGCTGCCCTTGCCCATACCTGTTCTAGCTAATGGCAGTAAGGCTGGAGGGCAAGGCATGTCCATTCCCTCATGGAGGTGAAACTCACGTATCAACGGCACTGTGTGGCTGGTTTTGTCAAGGAAATTGTGTGCAATGGGACCTGGGCTGGGCAAGGGCAACTTGAGCAGACTCTGAATATAAGTGTAGGCAGAACCATGTGTGACAGTCTGCGGAGAAGATCATCCAGGGCCAATAAAATGCCATTAGCTTGGACATCTGTTTGACAATTGACTTCAGCTGTTAACTGAGATACCCACCTTCAAAGAGCTTGCCTGCCAATAGCATGTGAAAGGCTGCACTGGAACTGGAGTGGGGTTGCTTTTGATGCTTTCTGTGAATGGAGGGGAAGGCAAAGAGCACTCTCTGTTGTGCCCACATCCTCATTCTTGTCCTTGATGAAGACGCTCAGTAAAGGATCATCAGGGTTAGGCAATGGGAGTGTCAAAGTTGGTGCGGATGCAGTGAGCTGTCCTTACTGGCTTCAGACTGACTGAAAATGCTGCTACCCAGGGAAAGTTCTGCACAGGAATGGCTTGCGTCCTTCTCCTCGTGCTGTGTTGTCCTGGGGCTGCACAAAATGGCACAAGCACACACACACTGCATTTAGCTGGCTGCAGAATTTAATGCCAACCATCCTGCACTGTATGGGAAAAGCATGGTGTTTGCCATGTTTTAAGAAACACACCCTTTACATTGGAACCTGCTGAAAAAAGTGACTTCTGTGAGAATGGGCTTGTGATCCCTAAAGCAGTCATGCACACTCGCATAGCGAATTGGAGTAACCCCCAAAAACTCAAGAATACAACTCTGAGGAGAGAGGTTATTTAGTTTGTATAAACTTTATCCTCGCACATCCAGATTGGTGCCAATTTAGCACAGTGATGGGGGTTTGTGCATACAGTCTTTGCAAATAACTTCACATGCAAACTCTTTGTTTGCAAATTTGGAAGTCAGCCGAAAATTAAGCCTTAAGGAGATTTTTTCATAGCTAAGTACTAAAAACTGTCTGATGCCCTGTATAATGCAATGAAGAAGCTCCCGCAGAGCGTTGATCTGCGCTGACAGTATTTTTTTATAGTTACGTCTATGCTGGCCCTGTGATTCAGTATGATGTGGGTGAGATGTTTGTACTACTACACAGGAAACCCTTGAACGTGGAAAATAGTACTTACTAAAATAGATCACGTTCCCAAGGGGGAAAGAGCAAAATGACATGAGATGCGTAGAATAAGGAATAACTAAAATTGCCCAATTATTTAAACTGAGGTATTTTTCTATCAATATAAGATCTTGCTGAGCTTCCGGAGCATAATTTAGAATAGGCATTTTGCCTGCAGTTCACAATATAAATATTTTATATGATCTCTCACACTGTTAGAATAATAGAGGTAGTGTTATTTAATCCACTCCTGGCAAAGCAGATGCTTGCCAGAATGCATAAAGCACTCAAGGAACTGTTTTTGTTGTAGCTGAAACTTATTGGTAGAATGATTTATCTGAAGTTAGATTCCTCGTTGTGGAAGTGGATTTGATGATGCTTGTGAGATGCAATTTAAGGTTGTGTTGAAGGCTCATAAAAAAAATACGTAGTCGATGGAAGTGGTGTTAACAACAGAAGGATGAAAAAAGCCTCCCTAAAAGGTAAGCAGGTAAAGCAAGAGTCTTGTCTGGGTAGGAGAGCAGGGAGGGAGCTAGGAGTGACTCCATTTTTGTGAATTCTTTGAGTTGGACTTACCAGAAATTGTGACCACAGGTAAGTATAGTTGAATACACCTTTTGAAAAGCAGTTGCAAGCACAGGAATATAAAGCCTTAGCAGAGAGCCTGCAACTGGTGTGATCTCTGCATAGTGGTCTCAGAAAGTGTGTTGCAACCCAAAAGGGGTGGAGAAGTTCAAAGTTTAATAAATCTTTTCCTAAAAATACAACCTTTGGAGTGTACTTTAATACTTCTCATGTTAACAGGCATTGTCTCTTATTCTTTACCTGCAGCACATGTTTCAGTTGCCTATAGCTGATATATTCTAACGACAGTTGGGTCTGTGGTGGGTATTTGGGTATCATAGGAGTTAGAGTAGGTGGTCCAAATACTCCTTCTCTAGCTTCCGTCTGTACAAAGTGGAGGGGAGATGAATATTGATTGCTCAGCACCTGGGCACACTTGTCCCAGGGTTTAGCAATGACAATGGCAGTGTTGCTAAAATCCTATGGAAAACATTTGATGCTGTGCCCTTTTCCCTCGAGGTGATTGTGCCTAAAACTATTATGCGTAGACAATGATAAAAAGATGACCATTTGTTTTGTGCATTTGTTATGTGATATACTATGTCATTCAGCACTCTTCTGGTCTTTTACACTTTTTCTTTCATGCTTATTGTAGCTTTTATTAATGTGTTTGATAACATGGCATCAGCTGCAAGGCAGAAATATTTACTCTGCTGGGGTTTTGTTAAACTTTTCAGCATAGATTAAAAAACTTCAGCAGCCCCTGGATGGATAGGCTTGAGTTGGAAATTTACGTACGAGTAACAAATATTATAATGCAGATGAGCCAGACAGGAGAAAGGGAAATTTATAATAAGGAACTCCTCTGGCAGTATTAATCTGCCTCATGTAGACTGCGTGATGAATCATCCCACGTTGCCACATGGGCTGCTGCTGCTGCTGAGATCTGTCAGCAAGTGGGACAATAAAAAGTGGCGTGTAAGGGTGGGGTGGAGGGCACATGCGAGGGATTAGGAAAGGGACAAAGAAAGAACAGCTATTTAAAACTGGACATCACAGTCCTGGCCAGTAGTTCGTGTTATATATAATTCATCCAATTTATTGGGTAAATCATTTCATATGCTCCATGAAATGCAATTTGCTTCCATGGCCAAGCATGACAAAGGTTTCACAGAATTGCAGTTGGCAAAGAGCTCTTCTAGGATAGTTAATTCAGGGCCTGTGAGATTGCTGAGGCGTCTTGTCAGAACATTAAATAATCACACAGTGTCATGAGGGAATATCTAATTAAGAGCCCAATTTCTCAAGGGCCTGAGTACCTGTAACAATGTGCCGAGAACCCTTAATTCCCACCGACAAGAGCGGCAGCTTAGGGTGTTGCCAGCAGGCATTTGATAGAATTGTGCCCTTACTTAATTTGGCTGGGGTAAGCCCAGGCCAGCTAGGTGAAGCGACGGTAATCAAACAAGACAAGATAATGACAAATAGGGTTACATCCAAGCAGGAATGCTATTACTTGCAGATGAAGGAACATACCCCAGTGTGAAGCCCCTGTAAAAATTAGGGCCAGATTTAAGGGTGCACTCTTATGGGTTAAATTTGTGCCGTTGAGAAAGGTTCGCCTGCACTTACCCCGTGCAAAAGATGTGTAAAAGGCAACACGAATCTTTTATCAGCCCAGACTGTCATCCTGTGGGAACAAGTGACAGAGCTCCCATCCACGGTTCAGTCTAAAGAACTTCAGTGATTTAGAAGACCTCATGAGGGCTGTCTGCCTTACAAAGGTAGATGGCATTTCTTCCAGTGTTTGGGAAGCATAAAGCTCGAGTAGAGTCATTTCAGGGAAATTTGTGTGCTGAAGTTCCTTGAGCAGCATTCTTGGTGTGACTCCAGAGCCAGAACAAAATTTGAAGTGGACAGATGGAGACTTATCACTGAGACTTTTTCCCTTCATAGAATCATAGAATCATAGAATCATAGGGTTGGAAGGGACCTCGAAAGATCATCTAGTCCAACCCCCCTGCCAGAGCAGGGCCACCTAGAGCACATCACCCAGGAACGCGTCCAGGCGGGTTTTGAATGTCTCCAGTNCCACTCCTCCCAGCTTGGTGTCATCAGCAAACTTGCTGAGGGTACACTCTGTACCCTCATCCAGGTCGTTGATGAAGATGTTGAACAACACCGGTCCCAGTACCGACCCCTGAGGGACTCCACTAGTCACAGGCCTCCAACTAGATTCTGCCCCATTGACTACAACTCTCTGACTTCTTCCTTTCAACCAGTTCTTGATCCACCTCACTGCTTGATCACCAAACCCATACTTGATCAGCTTAGCTACAAGGATGCTGTGGGAGACGGTGTCAAATGCTTTACTGAAATCAAGATAAACCACATCTACCGCTCTACCATCATCTATCCACCTAGTAATATCCTCATAGAAGGCTATAAGGCCTTCTTAAATACCTGCAGCTTTATAAAGGACAAGAATGTTAGATGCACTCAGAAGAGAATAGACATTGTAATTTGGCTTATGATACTTCTCTTAGGCAGAGATGAAGGTAGAAATAGTGTTCTTTTTTTGGTTTGAAGAAGCATTACAAAAGGAATAAATGAGAAAGGAGCATGGCATTATGTTAAGCACTTTTGGGAGAGTGAAAAGTTAAAATCAATCTCGGTGTTGTCAGGCTCTTAAGTGAGGAATGATGCATTAGACTACCTGATTTTATTTGATTTGTTGGGAAACCAGGGCTGCTGTGCTGTTTCTTGAATGGAATTACAGGCTTCATTTGAAGAGAGATGCAAAACGCACACATCATTCTGGAAGAGATCAACATAAGCATTTTCTATATCATGAGTAATGTTTACTGGAAGAAATCAAATTACTGTTACACAGACCATCTGTTTTCTTTGCATGCAATCATGTAAGTGTTTTAGGACAAGCCATCCTATTTAATCAATTGTAAATCTCTTATGGGAAGGCACTGTTTTCTGTAATAAAATCTATTTTTATGATAAATGTAAGAGTTTTAAATACTGGTTTCTTCTACATAAATATAGTGTACATATTGTTTGTAACATGAAGAGTAGGGGTGTACAGCATTAGTTATTATCCGTCAAGAACTTAATTTTAGGGCTTTTTGGGTAGCCATTTTTTTATATTTGTTGAATCTGCAGCTCACTAGTTTTCAACTATTATAGTGAAAAACATAATGAGTAACATGGTACCTTTATATCCTGGGAAGTAGCTTCCTACCTAGATTTGGTAAATGTATCATATAGGGTCTCTATTTTGTAGCATGCCTACCATGATAAAAGTGAATACTGGGGAAGTGATTATCCATTGTCTCAATGCTTACACTTGGAAAGAGCTAAGGAAAGAAGGCACGGCTTGTTGGAAAATGACCCTGTAGATTGACATCAGAATTTATGGTGTAAGAAGTCAACAACGGAGTATGAGATTTACTTCATGTTTAAGGGTAGCACATTCATGGATATATATGGTTCTGTTCATTTTAGTGGATGCTTAATTGAGCCTGCCTTTTTTTTTATCACTTCTGTCAGCTTCCCTGATTTATATATTGTCTTCTGGTGCACATAGGTTGCTCTTGAATTCAAAGGAAGATAAAGGTCTGCATCTTAAGTAATGTCTCCTCTGATTTCAAAAGAAGCTGTGTGCTCTCAATACAAAAAGTTGCGCTGTATTGTATCAAATGCTCCTGAACTAAAAGAAAGGAACAAGAGCAGTAAGTAACACAATTGAAAATTCCCTGAGAAGGTTGGCTGTCCTTCTCAATGAGGTCAGCAAGCCTGAATTTCATTTGTTCAGACACTTCCAAATCAATAGTATTTTGTCTGAATAATTAGCTGCTTACTCAGGCTTGAAAAGTGTATGGTGCTAAATTCTAGCTTTTTCTTGGGTAAACATGACGAGGCAAAGAGGGAGAAACAGATGAAGCATGTGCCTAGAAAAGTGATAGTGCCTACACTCTGGTGCCATCCCATGCTGCAGTGGAAGCTTTCTGCCGAGGGAAATGTCAAGTGAATGGAAGTCCTTTTTAAAGGCTGGACGTCTCCATGTCTTATCTATTCCCACTTACTACAGTGTAACTTGCGAACTGCCAGTATGTGGCATGGGGAAAGCTGCCTACCAAACTGTGCTAATCAATCCTAGCACCTACCTAGACTTGGAGCTTACCTCGATCAGTCGAGAATCTGATGAGAACTAAGTCATCAGTTAATCTTTTATCAGTCTGCATTAATTCAGTAAAAGAAAAAAAAGCAGTACAAAGCGAAAGGCTTACAAAATCATATAGGTAATAGAGAGTGAAAGATAAAACAAAGCATAAAAATGCAGTTAGTAGTGGTCCATCAGTTTTACTCCGTTCACAGTATTTTCTATTCATATTCAGCATCTCTTCTTTCAGAGAAGTATAAAATACAAGATAAATTGTTACTTCTTTTTTTTTTTTTCTTCTGTTTTTCCTTTTTACTTCCACTCTTCTTTTCAGACTAAAGAAGGGATTCAGAGGGAAGAAAACTGCAGTCAAATTGAGTATTTCAGAGAATCACAGAATCATGTTGAAGAGAGGAGTGCATCAACAATGTTCTAGTCCAAGCAAGAGAAACATTGCTTAGGGCCTTGTTGAGTTTGGAGTATCTATACGGATGGAGATTCTCCAGCCTCTCCCAGACACCTTTTCCTCAGTCTTCCTTTTACTGCTGATTTTTCCCTAGAAGCTCATCTGGTTACTTCTCATGTCCCTCACCAGCTTCAAGCCCAGTTGAGGTCTGGCTTCCCCAGTCTCATCCAAGCAGGTCAGAATGAGGAAGTTCTGCCCCGCTCCCAAGTAACCCTCCCAGCCTCTTCATCCTCTGTTCATCCACACTGCCCATCTGCTGTGCCTGCATGACTTTCCATATGGTGAGATGGGAAGTCCCTGTGCTCCGGGAAGCAGCTTGCTCTTTTGGGCCCCTTTGCTGTCTTGTTTTTCAGGAGACACATTTCAGTTTGAGCTGTCAAAAACATTGATACAAATGCTGGGTTTAGATTTTTCAAGTCGTCCTTCTTACTTCCCACTCTTCCATCTTCACATCCCCAAATCTTTTTCAGCAAGATACAGCAGCGTAATCTGAAGGATAATATGAAAACATTGTATTTTCACAAAGTTTTATTTTTTAGCATGATTTTTCATTTGTATGTGAATAAATTTACTACAGGTGGGGGGTTTTAAATGTTTGTTTAGAAGTTGCCAAGTATTTAGATTTTGTTTCGGGAATTTTTTTTTTAGCCAGAACTTTGGAGCAGTCACCATGAGTTTCCTAACAGCTTCAGTAGAATAGGCATGATGTTTTCCAGTTGTACGGTCTGTTTTTATCCAAGAAAGATATACTGATATATTTACAAGTATCATAGAAGATATTGGACTAGTTCTATAGAACAGTAAATGCTAACATTGCTGCTTTGAAATTATCATATTATTATTATTATTATTATTATTATTATTATTATTATTATTATTATTATTATTATTATTATTATTATTATTATTAAATATTTCAGCAAAATTATTTCATTTACTTAGTGGTAAAGAGGGTGGTAAACTATGAATTACTGTTGTCATAGTTACAGTATATTTTGATATGGTACTTGTGTTCATCTAAACAGTAATAAAATAATTTGCTCAATGAGCAATTACAGTGACTGTTTTAAAATAAAAGTACAGAACTCCTGACTCCATTTTAAGTGGAGTAAGTAGAGAATACTGCTGTTTATTTTAAGAACTTCCTGTGTCTGCAGTGCTGATTACACTGAAGTGGGAATCAATGACAAGGTGCCATACAGGAGACTTTATTTATAGTAGCTCTATAACTGATCTAAAGTAAGACAATAGATTTCGATACCCATGACCTTTAATAGAAAAATCTCTGAAGAGAAGTTTCCAATTTCACCTCCAAAGTTTCCCCTAGTGAAAGTCCTTTGTATTTTAGGCTTTGTGAGGATATTAAAATAATTACCCATTCTTGGTTGGTTTCTTTTTTTTTTTTTTTCTGAATTATTACAGTCTCTTGGCTATTCGGTAGACATATCAGAAAATTATTCAAAGCTAGACATTTCCCATTTCTGCTTTTAATAGGGTTCTTAAGTGTAGTATGCTTGGGGGTTTGCATGTTTACTTTTCTGCATCCGTGGCAGCCCAGTGGTCGTAGAAGATGTGATTCGTGTGTGTGTTCCAAATTCTCCTCTTCCGCCTCTCTACCAGATGCACCAATTTTCTGAAGGAAATGGAACAGAAAAGTGCCATAGGTGATTATCATACTTGACTTTGAACTGGTGTCCTATAGAACACTTGGTGGTACAGGGAGGAAAAGAGGGAACAGAAATTCTTGGTCACCATTCTGGCCAGCTCATCCTTAAATAGGAAAAGACTATAGATATTAAAAAAAAACCACACAAAACCAATGAATAATCTCTAACGAAGTCATTCTGGAGTGAAAAACAAATAGCAAAGATAGTTTAGAGAAGGTACAGGAAAGAGAATATGTGTAAAATGATGGGCTGAATGAACATTTCAGAAAGAATCGTAGTCATTGCTGTAGTACCTGAATAGTGGAACAGAAACTTTAAAAATAAATGCATTTAACACTGATGAAAGAAAAACTTATTTTAAATGTGCTCACTTAACTACTAGAATTGATTGATATAAGATACGATTGAGTAAAACACTGGAAGCTCTTCTCCAACATACTATTTCTCTATAACTAAATAGGGCAGCATAAAAGATTCTGGCAGTTACTAAGCAATGATCCCCCCAGACTGCTTGTTTGGAAACCATCTCCTGGGATTTTTATTCCTCAATATTGGCTACTGTTGAAGTCAAGAAGTAGGAACTACTTGAATTATAGTATGATTTGAAATTATTTTTTCAGTGCCTTCATATGCTACATTTGGTCTCTATATCCTCTCTGTCACAGGAAACCATCTAGCACCCAGAGCAAGAAACATAAATTCACTTGGCTGTCTCATATCTCTAAGGGACCTGATGCATGAATGGACTAGAGAAAGGAAAGAGAGAAAACTCCAAAGACCTACAGGTCATCTTGCTGGCAGGGTAAGTAAATGTTCCAGCATCTCAGTCATGTTTTGTCAGGTACACAATGAGTGTTGCCTCAGGAATTTCCTCTCCAGTAATTTTTGAGAAAAAGATGATAAAAATATCTCCTGTTTCCAGGTTTCTGACACTGGTGCCCCACATGTGTTAAGAAGTACTAAGCCAGACACCTCCATTATTTTCAGTTTAAGCCTTGAACATGGATTTAATAGAATTGTCAGTTCTGTGTCATGTGGTTTTTTTATACATGCATTGCTGTTAAGGCCCTTTTCAAATTGGGTGGGTGAAACAGAAATCTCTATTACCGAATCAGTCCAAACTCCTTATGATTCAAAAAGAGATCCAAAAGAGGAAAGAAAGGACGAAAACTCATTTTCCCAGTGCTGACAGTAGTTAGACTCCTATAGATCTGGGCCTGTGTTCCCTGCTTACCCTAGGCAATTTTTTCTTGCTTAAAAAAGGCACTGGAAAAATTTACCTAGCAGAGAAGCAAATGTGTATTTGACTTATGTGATAGTCAGAATGTAATTACATGATCCCCTTTTCTTTCTGGGTTTGACTGTTACAAAAAGCGGTAGAGGCAGAGACCACAGCAGAGTGTGGAGCATTTCCTCCAGTTCATAGCAGTGAGCCAGGAGGTCTGTCAAGTACCAACAAGCCAATCCAACAGATTCAAGAGTCTCGTATACAGAGGATGACTTATTTTTCAAAAAGATGACCCAAATCAAAACAGATGACTACCATGGCAGAAAATTCAGAAAAAAACCTGGAAGATTTCCTTGGAGTCCTCCATCTGGTGGTCTGTGTCTCTACAAAAGATGTAATAAAAATATTGCCCTCCTGCATTGTGATGGCTGAAAGTCCCTCCAAGTGTGTACTTCCCTACTGTATTTGGTCCTGCCCATTTCTGTACCCAAAACGTTGCCAGGGCCTGTCTGCTTCTGCCTTCTCTGCTAGGGCAAAAAAGCATAAGCTGATGAGCAGAGCAAACCCATCTTCTCTGCAACCCAGGCCCAGTAGACACCTTTATTTTAAAGAGAATATAGAGCAGTTGAATTACGGTTTTAGCTGCATGACAGCCCACCCCAGCTAGGAACCTTAAGGCAATTTTCCAGAACACGACAGAACTAAACAAAGGGTGCTCCAGAGGACAGGTACTTTCCTGCCAACAGCTCTCTGATATGCGATGCAATATCTACCAGTATAATAGTGCCTTTACAATTGCTACTAGATGATGTGTTTAGTATAATAATATACTGTTTTTCTTAGCATACAAGCAATGTTTCGACTTTCATGAAAGTCTGCTTTTTCCTGCTGCATGTTCTTTAAGGGGATCTGTGTAAACACGAAGGCTGTCTGGACTTTGCCTTAACCTCCATTTAGAAGAAGGGGAATTTTGCTAGTTTTGCTTTTTGTTTTGGTTTGGGTTGGGTTTTTTTTGCTTTCAGTAAGTCCTGCTCTGAGTGTGCTGAAAGATTATGCTGGGGCACAGAATTTTTACAGAAATCAGGTTATTCCTTTGCCCACTTTGAACCTGGTGGCAACAGCAACAACAGCCCTTCTCCATAGGAAAAGGTGTCCAGGGGTTGGGGAGTCACTCTTCTGTTCTAGCAGATGCTTCTTGCCTCCTTGTGAAGCAGATACAGCCTGTGGGTTTGTCCATGTTTCATAGATAACACAGCATCTTCTTCAACAATGTAATTACACTCGCTTGTTTTAATACAGCGGTGTACTTTCTGCACCACCACTTATTTCCCCCTTAGTTCTACTTTATTTTATATAATATCTGTGAAATGGAGATGGGCTTGATGTGCATTGACACGGTGTTGCCATTAAGTGAGGGCCAGTCTGACTGAGAACAATAAAGGTGTTCAGTAAAGGTGTCAACATATTTGAAGATTAAAGTTAATATTATTTTTATTCCTAAAACCATTTCTATGTGTATTGCTTTTGCAATTCACATATAAAATAAAATCATCCTCAAACTCAAATCTTATTGAAGCTTCATGAACATTACTACAGGGAAAATAAAGAAGTCGGTAAATGATTAAACGTATAATTAAAGGTTTCACATTTAATCCTGTCACTGTGGTGATTTATGGTTTCCATTATTTTGTCTAACTAATGCACTTCTTTTTTTCTGCTGTTTTTTCTTTCCTTTATTGTTGTTAGTGTCTGTAATCTTATTGTAAGGAAATTTATCACAAGGACAACATTTTTGTCCTCAGCTGCAAGGCACAGAGGAGAATTAAATCAAAACATAGAAGATGCATTACACTTCCCACTGCAGTTGGTGGGAAAAATGTGAATTGTTTACAATATCGGGCCAGAAATGCTTTATGTGTAAGAACAAAGGGCAGGATATAGTCTCTGTGTCATATTTAGGCTGTCATATTTAGGGCTGAAACAGGTGTCTTCAGCAGCCAGTCCCAGGAAGGCTCAATAAAGCCATAGGGCTGGGACACGCAATCTCCCTCCGCAGTGCATGCCAGGATTGTGTACAAACCTGCAAACGCAGCAGAAGCTGCCCTGAAGTAGCCCATAGTAAAGGCTGAGCACAGCCCAGAGCCTACAGGCTGCAGAGTCTGGGCTCTTCTCCGGAGGTAGGTCCCCATGTCAGGCTTTGTTAAAAGGACCCATTAGGCTTCATGGTCGTCCACATAGCCCACCAGATATGTGGGAACTCATTGCTTGTGTGATAATGAGGGCTTTCCCCTTCCTCACCAAGTTGTCCAGCCACTGGGGCTGTGCTATTGTCTTGTAAGGCTTTCTGCCAGCTGCATGAAATTTGCAACCGACTTCCCTCTGGTAGGGCTGTAGTGGGACAAGTGGACCACTCCCCACTCCTATTTTCCAGACCGGTTTATACTTCTGCTGGAAAGTAGGTGTCCAGGTCACCTCAGGGTGGGCAGAGCTGGAAAATGAGATCCCTCACACCCAAGTGAGTGCTCCAGCAGCATGCTTGTGTAGCACAGGTTACTGCCTCTTCCAGCTGCACCCTAGAAAACAAGGGTATTTTTCAAGACATGCAAATTTGTCTGTGTCTGTTAGATGTACTCCGAGCAGATCTGAGATTTTGGGGCTTAGATGTTGTTTCAGGGTCACAGGGGCTCCTGAATTTGAGATGAGCACCTTCTTGCCCAGGTGGAGATGTTTGTGGGACTTCAACGAGTAAGACACAGAGAAAAGAGGTTCCGCAGCCACTGAACAAGCATGTCCTGGTGTCAGTAAATTCAGACACATAGATTTGTATGTGGTCCAAACTTCTTCTTGACCAAGAACCCATCTAAAGAAATAAGATTTCTTCTTCTGCCAACATAGAGTACTAAGATTCTCCCCTTAGAGTGATTTCGCACAAGAATTGCTGTTATTTTCCAGGCTATTGCAGGATGAAATAGCTTGGGTTTTATTTCTGGTTGGGAGTTTAAATTCACACCCATGTCAAGTTCACCTAGAGCTGTTAACCAGAGCAGAAAAAATATGTTGTCTTGTCTTGACTGTTTTACCCTAAAGATGGCTTATAGATGCACTTACTGACAGTTCACAGCAATGTTTAATGCAGTTTAATTATGCTCCGTTGGAGGCATTGTAATTTACATTCTCCATAGTATTCTATAATATTACTGTGTTTCTTCTTATTCTTTGTCTCACTGAAAATATTTGGGCCACTTTGTTTTAATCCTTTGCAACAATTACAGTCGAAACTTCTGAGAAGAAGAGATCTTTAAAGAATTGTGGCAGAATAAAAGAGCATAAAAGTGAGTTTTCTTGACAAATGGTTATGTAGAAAAGGACTTCTGTTTTGTCTTTTATAGTATGTCTCTTAGTCTTTTGGACAAGTTTTTCATTGCCGTAATATTTTTCAGCTATTGTTTCTTTTTTTGTTGGTTTTTTTCTTTCTTCTCTTTTATTTATTCTTCTTTTTCTGGCAGAGTAATTTAAGATAGGTAACCAACAAGAACATGCTGTTTCAGGAACTTCTAATAAGTCATAACCCCAGGACTGCCTTTCTTAATATTGTTTTGAGGATAATATTGCTGCTTTATGAGCAAATATGTGTTTGGTTTAGGGAAGGACTTATTCAAATGAAACTTTGTGATTTTCCCATGAGTGATAATAGCTAGTTTAAAATCTAGCAATCTGCATGAGAAGTTCCTGTTACTCTACTTGATCACCAGACCTTTAATTCGCAGCTTGGCATTTTCCTTGCCATCGCAGTTCCCATTTGGAGCAGAGTTCCCTCGACTTTTCCTAGCAGCTTTTGTCACGTCTGACTAGCCTAAGTAATGGTTCATCATTAGCATTCCTTCAGAATAATAATTAAATATGTATAACAAATCCATGTCTACAGCAGTATTGTCTTGTACCCTCTTGTTCACCTCTTGCTATTGTTGAAAGTCTCTTGGTGTAACTCTTTTTATGGGTACAAAAAGTAAATGTAGTATCAGCTACCCTTTAAGATGGGTTGGGGTTGGCTGTATTTCTAGTCTTGCACGAGGAAGCACAGGTGTAGGTCACCTCGCAGCGAGCTGAATGGTCCCAGTGATTTCAGGAGGCTTCCTTGTGAAAGTCGGAGTTTAAAGAGTGTAGCATTTGTCTTCTGCATGAGAAGCTTCCAGAAGAGCATTGCTGTATCCTGCCATCCATAATATTTAGGCTTGTCTGTGTTTAGGAGTGAATAATTTTTATTTCGGAACCATTATATAGATGCTTATTTTGACAACACTCGAGTTGGGTGGGGGTTTTTATTTATTTATCAGACACATGCCTTCTTTTCACAGTAGACTGAACAGCTTTTGCTTCTTCTGAGCCATAGAATCCTAGCGTTTTATTCATTTGAGCCTGAGGATTACTGGTCTTTTACTGTTTATGATCAAATGTGTTAGCAGGACCCTTGGGGCAAACTCTTTGCTGGATTGAAATGGCACGGGTTGTTTGAGCTCAACTGGTTGGGCTGTTCCAATATACAGCAGGGAAGAATTTGGCACCTGGTCCAGAAGTCGATGGACTATACTGGAGTTTTTACCTACATTACTGGCATTTAAAAGAGTACAAGTTTGCAGCCAGAGTATTTTTTCTGTCATCTGTCTGACTCAGTATTGGTTGGACTCTCTAGATGCTACAGCATTACGTATGCCGTATTTAAATTTAAGAGATAGAATAGACATTGTCATGGACTGGGAATTCATGTGCAAAGATTGAGGCCTGTAGTGTAGGATATAAAAAATACAGTTGAGATCCCTGAGAATGCAAGTTCAAAACAGAAGCTTTGCTGCTCAGATGGGAGTCCTGTTGAGATAGCAAAGGTCTTTTTGCCTTTTTAACATGCAGTTCTTCTGTGAAATTACAGCTGTTTCTTCAGAAAGCAGGGGCAAAAACTGCTTTTGGTAGATCACAAGGAAGAGCAGACACAAGGGAAACGGTGCTTGTTTTCTGAAATGCACATATTCTGTTATGCATTGCTGAACAGCAGGGGCATGCAGCTAGGAAGAGTTGTTTCAGTGAGAAGTTTATGCAGAGGAGAGTTTAGTGTTGTGATGTGAATGCACGTGCAAATTTTTCCTGCTTACTTGCTTTCAGGCTCAAGTTTTCCATCGCAAGAACCTCAGGCCATGAGAGGCCTCAGAACCCGCATGAGGACAGTTTTCCTGAGAGGGGATTATCACTTTTTTGGTCACTAAGTTCTTGAAGAACTTTGACAGGCGTCACATAAGGCTTCTGGCTGAAGCAGCGCATCTGCAATCTGACTTGGTAAGCAGGGACACGCAGAGAGCTGGGCTGCAGCCCAACGCCTCTGATGCTGCACCAGGCAGACCTGGTTCCTGGGTGCGATGCCCGCAGCTGGTTCTGCCATTTCAAACACAAGACAACTTTGTGCAAAAACCAGGCACTGAAGCTGTTCCTTTAATTCTCTCCTGTTCTGCTGTGCTGAACCCAGATGATATAATTCACCTGCATATATCAGTTACAAAGGAATAAAGTGCCATTCCCCAGAGCTGCTGAAGTCAGTCTGTCCTGGAATCTGTGGCAAGGACTCTACTTTCCTGTAGCATTATAACATACCAGAATGAAGATTTGTAGCGGAATGAGATGCACTCAGAGAGAGAAATAAATGATGTCAGATTTAATGATTGTGTGATATACCCTGATTCTCACTTTCCAGATTTCAATAAAACCCCTATAAAATTATTATAATGCTTTGCAAATACTATTGGGTTAACCTGTACGGTTAGTGTTCAGGAAAGCAGCACAAGTGGTCTGGAACTTCACAGACAGATCTTTTGATGTAACAGAAAGGCAACATTTCTCTTTCTAACTACCTAATCCATACCAGAAAAAATGGCTGAAAGACTCCATTTATTTCCCACAAACCAGTAACAGCTACCTCTCCTTGCTTACCTCCCACTGCATCTGCTTTGATGAAATAATTGCATGCATTCTTGCTGAAATATTAGCATGAAATAATTAATATTTGCATTTAAAGGAATGTGTGTTTGAGCATCATAGTTAATATTATGTTAAGGTGGAAGATGTTATTTAATTCACTGCTTCTGGCAGCCCAAGGTTGTACATAGAACTGAAGTTTCTTAAGTTGCTTTTCCAGTTGTAAACAATAAAAATGCTTCTGTTTTGCAAGAGAAATAGTGAACCTGGGTACACTTATTTCGCAGCTTTTAAAGATTGACAGCAAGGTAGAAATTGCTCTGTGGCATTATAGAATTTTACAGGCTAGCCTAAAACATAATCATGTTTTTTGATGGATACAAAATAAGACTGAAGAGTATGGCAGCTCTTTTAGTGAGGTTTATTCCTTTTTTCTTGATATTTTCTTTGTGGAGTGGGAGGGGGGAAGAAGGTAGAGCAAATGGGAATCCCTGGGGAATTTTTGAGGCTGAGTGGAAGGAGAACCATTCTGATGGGTTTGATAGGCCAACAACTGGCTTTCTCAATTGTGTGATTGCCTCTGGCTTTTGCATTTAACAGGCAGTAGAACTTCACTGATGGGAAGAAAGATGCTTTGGAGCAATAAAGATTGAAGGTTAATGAAAATGAGAAATGTCTTAAGTAAATGAGGAAAGCCTGTGGGAAAGGCAAGAGTGTCTGAAGCAACAGTCAAGTGAACAAAGTAAATCTGGGAGATGGGGAGAAAGAGAATTGGTATGATGGCATTTGTAATATTTTTGTTCCCACAGACTTTGGCATTTATTCACTGCTTTGTCTCTATGCGTATAAGCATACGTCCCAACAACCTGGGTTTGAGCGTATCTGACTCTGCTTACTACATTAAATTTTTCTCCATACTCAACAAAACTTTTTGAGAATAATACTCTAAATTGCTACCCAAGGTAACTTAAATGGGTTTCTGTTAAAATGGAGAAATCCTTAAGTAAACAAATTGAATATTAAATCCATATCCACACAGCGCTCTAGCCTTTTGGCTTTCTTTTTCCTCAGGCAACACTGGACTAGCATGGGAGATTTTACTGTCTTCAAATGCATTAAATATATTGATCTACAGAAAGCTTTGGCGTCAGGCTGTCTGTAGCCTGTGTCATGCCGTTGAAAAGGAGATGCTTTTGCCTCTGTCTACAGAAGGAACAAAATGAAAAACATTATCAGGGTTTCAAATCACTGTGGAAGCTGGAGAGGCCAGGGGAATTGGCTAATACCAGCTGTATCGCAATTAGTAGGGAAGAGCTTGGTTAAGAGCAGCAATGGTTCTTTTTAGCATCTTAGAAAACTTTAAACTGTATTTTTGGAAAAATTTGTTCAGAAACAACCTATATAGTCGGTACATACCTTCTCACCAGGGTCAGCAACATTTTGGAGGGGATACTTTACTTATCCTTTCCCATTTATAACATCATGTTCTTTCTTCATAATGGGGTTCCCTTGATGTCAGTATAATCTTCATTGAGTTCTGGACTAGCTTCAAGCTGTGAGGGGATCCTATAAAGCCACTTAATTTTGCCTCCTATTTTTCTTTACTTTTTCAGTAATTTGCTCAGGTTCAGTGATTTGCGCCTCTCTTAGTGCTTAATCAGGTGAATGTTAGTTATGCCAATACTGCTCCCTTTGAAATAACAACTCATGAGAATTGTCCTCCATCATCTTCTCACAGAACACTAAGTCCAGGCTCCAGCTACAAAAGGGATTGAATGTTTGTAGTTTTTCCATCATAGAGGTTGAATGAAAAAAATGTGACTTTGCTCATTGAAACCAACCTGGGTTCACCAAAAATAGTTGGAGGACATGACTGCTGTCCTGAGTCACTTCCTACTCCATTGAATAATTACTTTTTTCCCTCAGTAATTTTCTGAAGAAACTTTTCCTTTAATCAGGCCCGAATAGACCTTTCAAACACCTTTTGCTGCACTGCATAAACATATCCCCTTACAGTATGCATGACCTTAACACCATATACTACAAAAAACTCCCTTGCTCCCACCAGCACCAACACACATCTTGCTGAACCCATCACACTCCTCTCTTCCCTGCTAGACAGCATTGAGTTACTTATTGCACTTTGCTGTACGGGACATCTACCGCTGTTACCTGCGTCCCTTGCACAGGCATCTCCCTGACATGTGGGTTTCGTGCAGCCACAGGTACTTCAGGTCCCTGCCTCCTCCCTCCTGAGTGTAGGGTGAAGTGGTGCAATGGGGAGCTCAGAAGTGGCAGTGGCATGGCACCCCTCTCCTGAGCTAGCCACACTGGATATGAGAATTAGGCATGCTTCTGTGTGCCGTCCACTCTTCAGAATGGGGAAGGTAGGGGGCTATTGGTCTGAGTTTTGTTTTTAAATTGTTGTTTATGAATGTTCATCCTTTTTTTTTTTTCATGAAACATTTCTGTAAGTATTTCCACTCTTATGGTGGTTCACTCCTCAGTGCAGACATTGCAGCTGTTTTATGTGCTTTTTGTTTTACTTCGGTAATGTATACTCTCAGCGAGTGCTTACAGGCTTCCTTAGAAGATGCCTTTAGGGATCCATTTTTCTGAGTGTCAGTGTCCCCTGCACAGGTGCTGCTATTTTGCTTTCTTATTCATGATATTCAGTTATCCTCCCAAAGAGGAGGAGAGGCTTCCTGAAAGACCCAGGTGAAAGCTGTATTCTCATTACAGCCAGTTCTTAGCTGGTGTCCACCAGGCAGCACTAGAGTTAATCTTGCTGTGGAGGTGTGCTGAAGTGAGAGAAGCAAATTCTTCTGGTGAGATAAAACTGCCTTGCAAATGGCAATAAGGTGTGTTTCCTAGTTTATATTTTGTAGTAGTTATCACAAATACATAATATAATCTTTGGTTTCCTGAAGGAAGTGTTTTACTGAAGTGATTTTTTTGTGTTATGCTTCAGCTTTGAAATGCAATTTTTTTTAGTGCATAAATAAGGGTGCTGCTGGGGTGAATTAAAATTATCTTCTGTTGTGTAGCTATTTAGTATTCTCTCTGTAGTATTGAAGGAAGAGGTGTTGGAAGCTGTCTTCTTATTTCTTCAGTATCAGCGTAGAGGTGGCTCCCAGGGAGGTTGTGGAGTCCCCTCCTCTGGAGACTTTCAAGACCTGTCTGGATGCAGTCCTGAGTAATGTGCTCTAGGCAATCCTGCTTTAGTAGGGGAGTTGGACTAGACAATTCCTAGAAGTCCCTTCCAACTCTAAAATTCCGTGATTTTGTGAAGACAATAAGGCTGCTTAGTCTGTGTGGCACTAGTGGCTTAGGGTCAAGTGGAGGGGGGTGAGATGGGGAAAGAAGGGGAGAGGCTTGAAGTTGTATCTTAAATTACATGATCATTGGTGCTATTTGCTCTTAGATCAGTGTGACCTCTGCTATCAAGTAGAAACTTAAATAAGGAGTATGGGGTTGGGAGGGACCTCCTGAGTCATCCTGTCTTTCTTCTTGCCATCACAGCTGCTATAGCATATAAATCCCTTTGAGAGGGCTGTCATAGTCCATCTTCAATTTAGCAGGGCTCTTTGCCCTGTTAGAGGTTTGTTGTTCCCCAGCTGAGCTCCTGTGAAAACTAGAAGCCTTCTAATTCTTAGCTAAGGCAAGTTCCAAGCCAGTTTATTTGTATTTGTTTTACTGACAGTATTGTCCTTTAGTTTAAATGATTTTGCCTTTCTGTTGCCTGTGAAACTTTCTCAGGCCTTATTTTTGTGGGAGTTAACAAACTAAGGTCTTTGAAATATATCTTTTTAGGTCAGTGGGGTGGGAGGTGAGTTTTGTTGTTGTTTTGTTATTTTGATTAGGTGTTCTATTTCCTCCATTTTTAAAAAATTGTTCTTGGTTTACAATATGTTTTAAGAAAAAAAGCAACCAACAAAAAATCCTAACAAAACAAAAAAACCCTGAACCCCCCTATGATTGCTCAGCATTTAAAATTATTTTCCCCTGGTTTCTACAGGATTGATACTTCCTTATGTAGAACATGTTTCTTGGTATGTCTTGGGCTCTCCTACAGAGACAGAGCTGCTTGGTAGCTTGTAGGCATCTCAAGTAAGATGAATCTCCCTTAGCTCTGTATATCTATGTCTGAACTAGTCACCTTGGGCTGTCTGTATAGTCAATGGAGAGAAATAGGTAGAGCTAGGGTGAGATTAATCTGACCTATTTTAGGCATCTAATTTAGGATGAAAGAAATTGCGCCCTAAACCTGTGAGAATCATGGAAGCCTGAGGTAGCTTGCATTGATGGGAGTTTCTGCTTTTAATCAGACTAATCGTACTTCTTCTGACTGTCAGATTAGCTCCTGGTTTATAGTGGTAATTCTTGTTACTGTCTGAGTGCATGCCCTTGTGTATATAATGGGAACACCCTGAAATATAATGTTACTGCTTCTTGGTTCTCAATACACGTCTTCAAATCATGAAGACAAAAGCCAAGACCTGCTGTAGACAGGCTTGTACAAAATGGGCCTATTTTCTATGTATTTCTGGAATAATAGACATGGAAGGCTGATTCTGTACTTAATCTTCCAAAATGCATGGATTTTTGGAACTGTGGCCAAGACTTGAAGGCAAAAGTTCATTGTTGGCAAAGCAGGAGTCTCTTGGACAAAGACTTTTTTTTTCAGCTACTTAAAGGTGTTAGACAGGGCAGTGGGACTTTCTGGCTGCTGCTAAGGAATAGGAAGGCAGACAGAGGACATTAGACAGCGTAAAACTTACTTTTTAATGTTTCAGTTGAGTAACACTTGCAATCTGCCCTACTAGTTAATATTCAAGTAATATCATTGAGGACCTGGAGTAGATTAAGAATTTTCAAGGATGGTCAGTGCTACGCAGACCTTGGAGAAAGTACAAAGTGTTCAAAGCGCTTGAAAGGCTGATTTTTCAGTCTCATGCTAAAGCCAAGGATCAGCTTGGGCTTGTATCGATTTAATGTTCTCAGTCAATCCCTTTCTAAGGAGGCAACAATGTCTGTAAAGACTTGCTGAATGACAGTTATTCAGAATTATTTGTAACAGCCTATTTGGGAAAGCTTCACAGTTGTCTGCAAGCCTTGTAAGCAGTGTATCACAAAACGTACTCAAAGCTAGTGCAAGGCTATCAAAAAGTGGCTCCTCCAACATGTATACTAGTGGTCAGTGATGATCATAAAAGTTAACAATTCTACTCCTATTTAAAAATGTGTCTAGTTCCACTCCACCTCCCAAAGTAGAATTCCTGAGGACTAGAATAACAGGTCCTCAGACCAAGGAATATTAGTCCTGGGCTGGAGGGTAGTTGCAGGCTGGGGAAACACTTTCCACTTTGCTGGGGAAAGGGGAAGCATGTTCCTTCGTTTGCAGACAGCATCTGTTCAGAGCTGTTCAAATGCACAGAGAGGTGGGATGGATAAGAGGAGAGAGTGCAGCTGAGGAATTCCAAAGCCATTGGATGAGTGGGTGGTCTGTGTGGGCCAGGATGGGGCAGACGCTTGTGTTCTGTAGTATGTGCCTCCAAAATGAACGGAGAGACTGTTATTACAGTGAAATGTAAAAGGAACAAAGTTTTGTGGATGATATTGTGTTATGTCTTGCTCACTCCATCCCATGTAAATAGAAATCCCACTTACAGGTCCCTCTGCCAGGGCAGGAAGTGTATAGCTTCTGTGTGTTGCTGCTTTTATAGGTTTTGAAATACTGAGTTGTTTACTTTCATGTCAGAGTTGCAGTTTCTGAAATTATAATAACATTCATCTAGTTTACATCTGCTGATGTGATGGCTGTGCAACACCTTGATGGTTTATGAATGGACAAAAGAAATTTTATTACAGAGTTGTTCTTGCTCACAAGTCACACTCTGCTGTTTGGCTTGGCACGCACGGACTTAACTGTACAATTGTGCTTTTGTGAGGGCAGAGCTGATGGATACTGTCCAGAGTCTGTGTTCACAGTGAGAAGCAGCTGCCAGAGCCTTTTGATGTCACTGCAGAATTTCTCTACTTCTTTATCCTTGCAGTTGCTCCTATGCTTGTAGGACTGAGGAATTATTTTTAGGGCAGTGTGGCTCATCTAATACTGTGCTTCTACTCAATTTGTAGACCTTGTGTAGTATCTACTACTTAGTAGATTGCATAAGGCATTACAGTTAATTAATGATGCTGTTCCCAATTCATATCACATTTTGCTATTCCTTCATATCATAATTTTTGCTATCATGCCATTGCCAGCTTCCTTGAAGGCTTGTAAGCCAACTACAAATGATGAGAGCTCATTTTGTCTCCTTTGGCTGTACCTGCTGTCATTGTGTGAAAGCTTTACGGGTTGCTGGAGAACAACTGTTTAGCTTATTCATTCATTTATAACCTAGCCTTGTGGGATTCCACAGTGCTATCGTATTTTTTCACTTTGGAAATAATAGCTGTCACAATTATGAGTATTGCAAGGATTGGAATTTCACAGGACCATTATGCTGGTGTTATCCATCCCTTCTTCAGTATTATCTGCCGTTGCAGTCTAAGGATCACCAAAACCTTTGGGGTTTGTCTTTTGTGATAAGGGGTTGACCTTGATGCCTTTTCCAGATCTAGAAAATCATGTTTGGAACATGCTGGCTTTTAAAGCGCTTCATTCTTGAAAGGAAACAGTTTATTAGTGAAGTCATGGAATGTGTTTTAAAACTATGTGTGATCTAAGGGCCTTCCTACTCATTGTGAGTCCAATTTATAATCTCTGGTTTGTGTGACACTCTCTTGAACAGCAAAGGTGAAATACTTACCTCGTTTTATGTAGACCAAGCCTCATCAGTAATACCTTCTCCTGTGATATGGCAAAATGGGCCTTCTCCCCTGTCCCTGTGAACAAGGACAATACTAAAAATCCTACCAATCTATTTAAAATCAACTAAATACTCTCAAATCTGAAATACCTCAGGATGTACTCACCTAGGTATACAGTACTGCTTTGTTTCAAACTTGTAGCACTTTAAAAATTCAAAGTCTTCTCTGCAGGTTATGTGTATAGTAAATATTAGTTCAGAATCATGTGTCTATATACACATATGCCAAAACACAGGCTAGACATGCAGACTGATACAGCTGTAGTTACTAAAGTTCTCTTAATACATCAAGTCTGACCATGTGAGCTGCTTTCTTTGGTCCTCTATCAGCTTTCCCCAAATGACATGTTCCGCTTCTCTCTTGTGGACTGAATTTTCTCAGTTCTTGGCTTGATGGAGAGCTGCTGATCCACCTCAGGCAGTACTTGCGACAATATGGAAACTAATGCAACTATGGAAGAGAAAGGAGGCCAATCCATGCAGTCATTCATTTAAAACAAAAATAAAAAGAAAACCCGAACAGGTAATGATTTACTGAAAGAGATGAGGATAAGGACCAAAATGTAAAATGTTTTGACTTCTGAAGTGTTTAAGTTATGGTTTTAAGGAGATATAATAGTTAGAAGACCTACTTGCAATCAGGTCTTTTCAGATATTTTCAAGAGAAGCAATATGGATGATTCTAGTTCAGGTTTATGAAAACTCTAGAGGTTTTGAAATTTGTCACTTTGTGCTCAAAGAAAAACACCTTGGACAATGCAAAATTGGTTCATGTCAGAAGGTCTGTTTTCAGCCTTGAGTCCAGTTGATTAAATAGAGTTTTGGAGACACAAAAGCTGTTGGACACAATATTATCATATTACTGAAGAATTTCAGCTTTTAGAAAACAGTATGTTTGACGGATTATAAATTCCAAAATTTCTACCTAGGACCTTGTGATTATAAGACCAACTAATTATCTAATATTAATCAATTATTGTGGACAATAATGTCATCTGATTAGACTATATTAGGATCAAATTCTAACAACCTGATGATCAGATTTATATTTTAATTGGTTTACAAATGTAAACAAGTTTCAATCCTCCTCTCTTTTCCTTTTTTGTTGTTCACCAAGTATGCTGGAAACAAAAAATTTATGAGAGAGCAGTCCTTTGCTCTTTGATATCCAGGATGACTCTTTAAAGGTGATTTAACTTGTTTTTTTTTTTAAATTGAATTAGCAGTAGTAAACTGCACATCAGCTGAGAACAATATGAACCTCTTGTTAAAATGGTTAGTTAGATAATTAGTGGTAAGAAAAAAAACCAAAACACTAAATTTGATATTGAAGTAGAATATAAGCTTTGGTTTAAAGGTAGTACATTAAACTGCTATGTGTACTGTCTTGTGTTTCTGAGGGATCACCACACGAAAGGCTGTTTATAAATTGTAATATGACTATAGATATACTTCAGCACATTAAATAAAACTGTACAGTATGTTCAAGAAAAATCTTCAGCAGTAATTCAAAGGACCATATTCATATTGCAAGATTGACCCATATGATCTGTTGTATTTCCATCTTTTTTCCATGTCCCAAACAACAGTTTGCTGTGAGGTCCCAGTGAGTTTAGTGTCAGAGGGATATCAGCCTAGGATGATCATGACTGGTGGAAAAAAAGAATGGAAAAAAAAGAAGAAAAGATGGAGAGTCATATACTTCTGTGTCTCATTTTCTCTACTGTTTTCCTCCACAAATCTTCTTATACCCACCAGCACCTTGGATCTCCTGCAGTGCCTTGCTCCACTTCCTCTGCATGGCATTTTCAGTTGCTGATGTGAGACCCAGTACGGGAGAAGATTTGGTGTAGGATTCCAGGAAAAGGCAGGTTTAGACCACATACCTCCTCCTTTTCTTCCAGCTCTGCTGGGTTAGAAGGGTGTTCTCACTGCCATAGACAAAGCCTCTGACATGGTAGGAGAAAGAGAAGGATGGAAAAAGCAAGCAAAAAAACCCCTGAAGCAGAGCACTCCAACTTCTTGTCTCTTTTGCTTGCTAAGTGGACTGGGATACTCCATGTGATGGGAGCAGAGATACAGGGCAAGCAGAGATCAAAGTGGAGGCGTATTGAGCCAGGGCACTAAGAATGAATTTGTGAACTCTGCTATCGGACTGGTACATGTCTCACTTTGTTTCATCTGATCCTGCATACTGTAATCTCTCTGGATCTGTATGTTTATTAACTTTTCTACAACTCTATTTGGAGTCCTGTAAAACTCTTACAGTTTTACACAAAGTACTGCAGTATCCAAGAGCGGAAATTTTGCATTCTTTAGTCAGAGCTAAAATAACTTCTGTGTTATATTTGAACCTTAAGGTATTTTTTGGATAGACTCAGGCAATCAAAGTTGGACTCTGGTTTTGCTGATTAAAATATATTTTTAAAAAAGATTATGTGACTGGCTTTTCTGTGCATTCAGACTAATACATTTCTTTCAAGGTTTTCACAATTTCTTGTTAGACGTGAACAAAACATTTCCCAACATTCTTCTGTTTCCCATTACTGTGCAAGGCTACACTTTGCAGCTGTTCTGTAGCTTTCTATGAAGAATTTGTTCAGTTCTTTGTGACACAGGATATAGTAGTCTGACCATTGCTGGAGTGCTTATACAAATTCAAAATATTCTTCAACTTCTAAGACAATAAAAAACTCACTTCAAGCTTCTGAAGGCCAATGCAGCATAATGTATAAATGTAGATTTTTGAGCTATGGGAACCTTCAACTAGTGCGTATGTTGGTGTTAGTACAGGTCAGTGTGTTTTTTGGAGGTTCACAACCTGCGTGTGGAAGCTTTGTGACCGTCACTGCAGGAACCATAGTTCTCATTTTCTATTAATGCACAAGAAAAAAAGTGGTATCTAGGAAAATATGTGTACCAGGCAGGCGAATGTCAGTACCAGACTTCCACTGCATTAAATGCAGCATGCCTTTTTCTTGTGTAAAAGAAAACTTTTCTATCAATATCAGGTCTTTGTGACCCTACTGACCTTGAGATTTTTAGTTCATAAATGTTGTTGCATGAGAAGTTTCTCAAAGTTGTATGGCTTCTTCCCATATCAGTTTTCAATTTCAAAATCTCGTTTTTAAGAATGCTACTTAAATGACAGTCTGTGGTCAAGAAACAGATCAGACTAGCTTTGCTAGGAGGAAGGCCAGTATTTACCTCTGTTGCTCTGATCTAGCACTAGGAGACACCTTTTGCTCTTAAAATTGGAAGAGTAAAGCTCTTTCAGCTACCAAAGCTGACCGAAGTTTTGGCATCTGTTTGTCTGGTGTTTGGACGGCATTAAACACAATGGAGTCCTGGCCTGTGATTAGGACTTCTAAATGCTATGGTATGTCAACAAAAATTATCCTAAGTGGAAATTTTAAAACTGGCTGTGACTTGGTCTCATTCCTAATGGCATTGCTTATTGAAAGCGTTTATCCTGTGCTCCTGAAAGATATCCATGTGATTCCAATATTGCTTAGATCATAACTATTGACTAGTGCCAGTCAGCAGAGCTAAAGCAAGGGACACCTTGAATGAGAGCAGGCTTTCTGCTTATTTAGTCCTAAGGGAGAGTTTCAGGTCTCTTCTCAAACTAGCTGCTGCCAGTTTCCCTCCACTGAGGGGAAAGAGAGCCCTCAATATTCTTTGTTTTATAATAACTGTGAAATGATTTTTTTGAGGATGTAAGTGGCATCCACACTGCCACAATCTTTGCCTTTTCAATGAGCATCTTGAGAGATGAGAAGAAAAACCTGTTAAAATTTACTAAGAATTTCCCAAAAGACCCAGGAACAAGACATTGGAGAAACAAGTAGATCCATTACAACTTTAGATAACAGCAATCCTTACTTCTTCAAACCTTATGAACAGGTTGCATTTGGGGTTGAGGGGGTGGGGGTGTTGGAGGTTTTTTGATATTTTTAATTTTTTTTTTTAACAGATGCTATATAATATACTTCAGGGCCCCAATAGACAGTTCACATTTCTCTTTTTGTTCCCATTCTGAAGTACCAGAAAAACAATTGTAATCTTTTCTCACTTCCCTTCTGGTGTTATTATAATGTATTTCCTGGGCATCTTCTGAGATAAATGTAACAAGTGTTAGCACATAGCTATTAAATCTTCTAAGACTGAGAAATAACTGTTCCTGCCTGTCTGTTCACAGCCTTGTAATAAAGCACCTTTTAACTACGAAATCTGTCAAAGGTATATGAAAGTCTCCACATTCTGTGTTTTTCCATTCTACTCCCTGTTGTGCCTTGAATGTACAAAATAACATCAATGTCAACTGTGACTCTAGATTCATGCGCGCACAACTAAGTGTAATAGAATCCTATTTTTTTTATGGTTTCATTGTAGGACTCAATTAATACAGCCTTTGCTGTTCAATACTAATTTTGATACCTGTCCAGGATGAGATCTAGATTTCAGATTCTGTTTCAGTCATGTTTTGTACTTGGTAGTATACATTGCTATTGGCTTTGGTTTAAGCTTAGGATTTGTTCCACCCTACATAGCTTAAAATTTACCCCCATCTGTAAGATCTGTTCTGCACTTGTGCACAACAAATCTTTTCCCTACCACATATACACAGTAAATTATTACTTTTAGCTAATTAATTCATATTATGCAATGCATATAAGACTTCTTGAGTGAAGCCCTACCTGTTTATAAATTATGACATTTAGGGGAGAGGAAGGTTAGTTTAATGCTTTTTTTTTAGATGGTTGGTTTTTTCCTTCTATTAATTCTACTACAGAGATGGTGTGGTTTTAAGGTAGCAGGGATGAGGAACTTGGTCCTGACATATCTTCAAACGTATGTATAGTTGTCTTTTTTAATTTAAATATCTTCCAAAAAACCATGGTCCAGTAAAAATAAGTCTCTAGGGGATATGAAAGTGTCTGATAACTTTTTTTAAATTGAACACCAGAAGACTTTTTATTTTTTTCTTTCATCCTGCATCTTAAGATCCACAGATGATGTTTTTATTACAATGCTTTGTTTCCTAGGGGTAAGCTAAACAATTGTCATCAAAGTTATCCCAAATCTTCTTGCTTTCCTGCTCTCTTCTGGCTTGACAATCAAGAAACAAGATACTCACTGAAATTCTCCTAAGAGAATCTTTATTTTACTAATAATTGCTGTTCCACGAAGCTATAAAGATGTGTTCCCTTGCTGCTTTGTTAGGGAATAACGTGAATACTACTGAAACCAAATACCTCTATTAATACAAGGTTAACCTGCATTTAATTTCTTGAGTCACTGTTCCCACAGTAAATTGAATAATTCCATATTATATCTTTGTCTCTTCCTAACGCATTGTTTAAGGCCGGATGTCATGTGGAGTGGGGTGTTGTTCACAAATCAGGTGATCTTAGTCACAGCTTACTTTATTTGGGGAAATTGTAGAGCCATGCTGCTACACACAGACTCTTCCCCCCTCTCCCCAGCAGGAGCTGTATCTGCTGTAGTCTGATGTGGAGCACTACTGCACCTGCAGAGATCAGAGCTCTCTGCTCTATGTCCGTTGGACGTTCCGTCACTTCTTAAAAAATTAGATGGCCTTAACAGCAATTTTAAGACTCAGTATTTAACATAGGCTGCAGGGAAAATAAGTTTCATATTGTAATCTCTTCATATGTTTTTGACTCCTTTATAACCATACCGCTCAGTTACTTCTCCAGTAAACAGTGACAGAGCACTGGAACAGGCTGCCCAGAGAGGTTGTGGAGTCTCCTTCACTGGAGACATTCAAAACCCGCCTGGACGCGTTCCTGGGTGATGTGCTCTAGGTGACCCTGCTCTGGCAGGGGGGTTGGACTAGATGATCTTTCGAGGTCCCTTCCAACCCTATGATTCTATGATTCTATGAAACTTGGTATAAACAGTCCAGTGAAAGAACGAGTGTGTGTTCCTTGCACAAACAGAAAAGAAAGAGCAAACCTGGATTTAACCCCTTCCCTTTTCCTCCTCATCCCTCTTGAAGGGCTTAGCCCTAGAGTAACAGCCTGATATCTGCCCTCAGCTCTGAGTACAACGCCTGGGTTGGGTTTCAGTGGGATTCCGAGTCACAGCAGGGGTGTATCATCCTCTTCTTACCTCCCCTCTAGCAGATATGTGGGGTCAGATGTTTCATGACCCCCAATAACATTATCACTGATGTACAGAGTATCTGTTTCAGTCTCAAACAAGGAGAAATTTTTTTTTTAATGCTGAAATATTGCCATTTCCAGAAAAGTAATTTCAGATCAGCTTAGGGAGTATAACAATGTGTTAGTAAAAACTTCTTGACAAATTGCAGCTTGGGTACTTCATAATATACCATTGGTTTGTCTTATATTCTGCAAGTAGTAAATGAATAGTGCTGACACTGTAGTATTTTACTGTTGTTAGCAATAAATTATTTGGAAATATTTCTGGAAAGGGATATATCAGTCTTGATTCTGCTCCTGTGGTGTTGTGGCTCCAGTGATTAAACTTTGAATATTTGCTCTTGTTTATTCCTGAACTAAGCAATGAATTAGCTTCAGTGTCATCTGAACTGTGGCATTCATTGGACTGTGACTCGCTTCTAAGTTTGATGTGTTTAATGAGGTGTTCATAGGGTCCTGTTATTTGCCCAGCAGCCCTAATCCCTGAATGAAACCTCTAGGTCTGTCTTATGGTATTGTTTAAAGTAAGTTAGCAAACTTATGTTGATACTACTTATAGCTCCAATCATACAGAACCTCACAGAACAGTTGAAGCTGGAAGGAACCTCTTGAGATCAACTGGTCCAACCCCCCTCTGCTCAGCAAGGTCAGTTAGAGCAGACTGCCAAGGATCTGTTGACAATACCCTTGAAGCAGGCCAGGATGCTGTTGGACTTCCTTGCTGTGAGGTACACTGCTGGCTCATGGTTGGCTTGTGGTCCATCAGGACCCCAAAGCTCTCTACAAAGCTGCTTTCTGGCCACTTGGTCCCCAGCACGTACTAGTGTTTGGGATTATTCTTCTCCAGATGCGGGACTTTATAACTCCCCTTGTTTAAGTTAATGAGATTCCTCTCTGTCCATTTCTCCAGCCTGTCCAGCTCCTGCTGAACTGCAACACAGCCATCTCGTGTATCAGTCATGCCTCCCAGTTTTGTATGACCTACCAACTTGCTGAGCATGCACTCAGTTTTGTCATCCAGGTTATTAATGAAAGTGTTAATAGTATTGGCGCCAGTATAAACCTCTGGGGTATGCCATTAGTGGCTTGTCTTCAGCTGGACTTTGCTGCGCATCATAACCCTCTGGGCTTGACAGCACAGACAGTTTTCAGTCTACCTTACTGCCTACTTACCTACCCTGTACTTTGTTAGCTTGTGTGAGAATGTAACAGGAGACAGTGTCAAAAACCTTACTAAGGTCAAGGTAAACAACATCCACTGCTCTAACAAAACCTGCCAAGCTGGGTGCCTCATTGAAGGAGATAAGGTTAGTTAAGGATGAGTTCCCCTTTGTAAATCCATGCTGACTGCTCTTAGCCACCTTGTCTTTCATGTGTTTGGAAATGGTTCCTAAGATAAGTTGCTCTATTGCTGTCCCAGGGACTAAGGTGAAGCTGACTAGCCTGAGTCCAAGTCCACTCCCAAGTGTGTTAAATAGCCCCTCCTGTACACAAAGCACAGATCACACCAAGTCCTTTGATTTTAAATAATAAATGTCAAGTATTAAAGAGCAGAATCATAGAGTTGGAAAGGGACCTCTGGAGATCAAATAGCCCAACATCCCTGCCAGAGCAGGTTGCACAGGAACCCATCCAGGCCGGTTTGGAATGTCTCCAGAGACGGAGACTCCACCACCTCCCTGGGCAGCCTGTTCCAGTGCTCTGCCACCCTCAAGGTAAAGAAGTTCCTCCTCATGTTTAGGTGGAACTTCCTATACTCAAGTTTGTGCCCGTTACCTCTTGTCCTGTCACTGGGCACCACTGAAAAGAGCCTGGCCCCATCCTCCTGATACCCACCCTTCAAGTATTTATAGGCATTAATAAGGTCCCCCCTCAGCCGTCTCTTTTCCAGACTAAAGAGACCCNAGCTTTGTGTCATCAGCAAACTCACTGAGGGTGCACTCTGTCCCCTCATCCAGGTCGTTGATGAATATATTGAAGAGGACTGGGCTCAGTACTGATCCCTGAAGAATACCACTCATTACTGATCTCCAGTTAGACTCTGCGCCCCTAATCATGACCCTGTGAGCTCTGTCTTTCAACCAGTTTTCTGTCCACTTTACTGCCCATTCACCTAACCCACTCTTCCTAAGCTTCCCTGTGAGGATGCTGTGGGAGACTGTTTCGAATGCCTTGCTGAAGTCAAGGTAGACCACATCTACTGCTCTCCCCTCATCCATCCATCCAGTCATGCCATCATAGAAGGCAATCAGATTAGTCAGGCATGATTTCCCCTTGGTGAATCCATGTTGAGTACTTCTGATGGCCTTCTTTTCCTCCATATGCCTTGAGATGATGCCCAGAATGAGCTGTTCCATCATCTGTCTAGGGATGGAGGTGAGGCTGACCAGCCTGTTGCTCCCCAGGTCCTCCTTCTTGCCCTCTCTGAAGACTGGAGTGACATTGGCTTTCCTCCAGTCTGACTCTTGTTTTTCAGGTTGGATCATTCTGCTTTGTGATGCAGCACTGTGTGCCAATCTAGTTTGCCAGCAGGGAGGCACTCCACCAAAGGGAATTTTTGCAGTTCCTGGCATTTGCAAGCATATGTGACAAGTAGGCAGATTTAGCCTACAATAAAAGGCATTCTTGTCTTCATTAAGCCATAATCTTCCTCCAAGTGGGGGATGGGGACCAAAACCCCAAACACCAACAGGTTGTTGTGACCCCTCTGTTCTATCTGTTTTTACCCTAAATGCGGACATTACCCCTGCTGCAGAGGTAGCAATGGGTCACTGAGGTCTCCTCATTCCCTCTTTGTTCCAGGTTCTCACACATATCAGTCTTGAATGTTTTCTGCAACTGCAAATTGGCAGGTTGATGTACTTGAAGGCAGCTACCCTTCAAGTGGGGCACTGTGCCTCATTGTAATTCATTTCTAGCCCATTGTAGCTGTTCCTCATTTCAGAAGCGTGGAATTTAGGTCGTCTTCTGGTGAACTGTGTTCCTTATACAATAGGAAGGGGTGAGGGGAAGCTTTTTAAGGCAGCTATTTTGTCTGTGCTCATGGTTTTACCACAGCAGCGTGTTGTAATATAAAATTTAAGAGGTCAGTAAACAACTTGGCAGTAATTGAGCAATTCAAACAAAAGCTTCTTCTCAATATTTGATGCTTGGGAGGGGGAGAGAAGGAGAGAGCCAGGGATCTATTGTTCAACGTATTACCACAGTGGCTCCATTTTTAAAGAGTTGTGTTTAATAAATATAGTAACTATTGCAGGGCAATGGCAGGCTTTTTCCCGTATTTTAATTTGTTTTTTGAAACTGATTGTTGAAATATTGCCACTAATGAGTACTGCGTCTTCCAATGAATGCAAAAAATGTGTATGTGCATTGGGGGATTTACAAGTCTGAGTTGGTTATGTCCCACAGTATGAGGCTTTTTGAAAATTTGATATATGATATAAAGATATGATATGTGGCTAATGAAGGTACTGATTCATGTTGGCTGGTTGTGTTTTTTTTCTTTAAGGCCTTCATGCACTCTTTTCCTGACCTAAAAGTCTTAAAATACTCAGTCTATGGTAAAGCTTACTTCTATTAGTGGAAATGCACTAATCTCGTGATGTGAATTACTTTATTCAAAAATAAAAGCCTGCATTTTAATTATTAGAAATCTGTCTGTTTGTACTACCTGGTCAAGATTTGTTTATACAGGCTATTGGATTGTCCTATAATCGTCTAACAGATGGATGGTAGATTAGCAAAATACATGGATCTGAACTCTTCATCTATTTGCATCTCATCTCCTCTGGTGATGAATTTCTGGAGTTACTGTTTGACCATTTTCAGGGAAAATTTAAAGGTCCCTTTCAAATTCTAATTCTGTTAGTGGGGTAACACTTCTGTAATAAGTGAATTTACACCAATGACAAACACGATTTTTGGCACAATACATCCCATCTGTTTTTTTATTTGGACTATTATCATCACAGACTTGCAGTGCGAGTTTAGCATCATTCACGTCGGTGTGCCTGTGCAGGTGTGAGCACGGGGAATGTGGGCAGCATCTGCTGGAGCAGGGCTGAACAGGGAGACAGCACCACAACAGAAGAGAGAAAGGGTCTGCCAGCTAAGGCAGGCACTGCAGCAGCACCAAAACCAGCCAGTGACTGTGAAGAGACCTCCTAATATCCTACAAGCACACCAGGCTTTCATCTTCACCCTGGGAGCACCATGGGGCCCAGTGCAGAAACACCACTCAGTGACACGGGGAAAGGCCAGAGCCATTGCTTTCAAATTACTTTTTCAGGCCCTACATTTTGAGGGAGCAAGTTTAGTGCAAAGTGCTGCTCAGGAAAGTAGTTAGTGCTGCTGCTTTATTTCATGGACAAATACATATATGTTTGTTTAAATATGCTGTTGTGTCTATTTTTGTTACATGATTAGAAGAGAGAGATACTGTTTTTTCAGGGTGGGAGTGGTTTTCTAAAAGTATCTTTATTGGTGACTTGTTGGTCCCTAACATGTATCGCTTACAGCCTTTGAGCTTCCAGTTTACATATAGAGGTATAGGTATGGTCGGTTGACACTGATGAACAGCCACCCAGCCACTTCTCACTCTCCTCTCCTGCAGAATGAGGAGAAAACAGAAGGAAGATACAGAAGACTCATGGACTGAGATAATGACAGTTTAATAGGGAAAGCAAAAGCTGTGCATACAGGCAAAACAAGGAGGAATTCATCCACTATTCCCATCACCAGGCAGATGTCCAGCCACTTTGTGGGAAGCGGGGCCTCAGCATGCATAATGGCTGCTTGGGAGGACAATTACCATAACTATGACTATATTCTCCATTCCTCCTCCTTTCCATGAGCTTTTATTGCCGAGCATGATGTCATATGGTATGGAAAATCCCTTTGATCAATTTGGGTCTGTTGTCCTGTCTCTGCCTCCTCCCAACCTCTTGCCCACCCCAGCCTACTCCCTGGCTGATAGGGGTGCATAGAGCATGAAAGAGAGAAAGCCTTGTCACTATGCAAGCATTGTTCAGCAATAGCCAGAATGTGGGAGTGTTATTAACGCTATTTTAGCCACAAATATAAAAAACAGCACAATGTGGGCTGCTATGAAGAAAGTTAACTCCATCCCAGTCACACTGAGTACAATCCCCACCCCTTATTCCATACCATTTGCGTCATGCTCCGGTTCTATGTTACTGATAAGTCTAAGTATTCTCTGGCTACTCTCCCATTTATATATGGTTTCATTTCTATATCCTACTTGCACTTTTCCACTTACTTAACACACACTGCATTACAGCACTTGATCCTTCTATCCCATCCCTTTTTTCTTCTTTCTACCCTATTTGTTTATGCCTGAAGTTCCCTCTCACCAACACTTGCAACTTGCACTACATGCTAAAACGATCTTTACATCCCACCGTCAGGTTTATATATCCTCATTAACCACTATCCTCTGCCCCTTGACATATACACAGACATGATTTCCACACTCTGTAGGGCCCTATTAAATGTCCATAAGAATGCTTGATGACTTGGGCTCCACCTGCCAAGGTGGACACTCAAGATAGGAGAGACGACGTGTTGGATTGTTGGCTGCCAAGACCAGCTTGTGTTGGGTAATCGCTATGCTTGCCCTGTTCCTTGGGAGACTCGTTCTCTGGATGTTCAAGTGGTTCCTACTGTAGTACTTCCCAAAACATACAACTCAAATTGTGAGTTACTTTTCCCTCAAGGTTAAATCTCCTTGAGGTACACACTGGATTTCTCCATCCTTCTTCAGTTTGCACCAAGTTCACCTGAGTCATTGACAAAAGGTAATCCCAGGAATGGGTTTTCTTTTTCCCAAAGGAGGAGCAATCCATACTGCTTTTCCCAACCACTTCCCTACATGCACTATAGGGTCTTTATCTCTTCCCACAGTATGTAAGTGTTTTTTTTGGGCAGTTGCCTAGTATGGATATCTCCTCCAGTAGCCTGGGGTTTTACACCTGAACAGCACTTAAATCTGTGATTTGAGTTGAAGTGACAAGGTTTAATAATTCCTTTTTCGGGCATCTTTTTCTATAAGATAGGTAGCAGCGGCCCAGGAAGGCAGCATCCAGTAGCACCACCTCTTGGCTGTCATGTTTCCCAATTGTGCATGGCTTCCCAATGCAGGCTGTTAGGGAAACTTGGTCTCTTCCCAAAAGACGCTTCAGCGTGGTTGCAGTGGCCAAGACTGCTTTTTTGGTTTTGTTTGGAGCTGCAGTGCAATGTTGAACTGAATGTCCTACTTGTCCCCACTTATACTGCTAATTGGTTTGGTTCACAAAGTGGTTTTGGTGTATATAAACAAGATTCCTTGAAGCAGGACTGTACAGGGAACCTCTTTCCAAGTGTGGTTCAGCCTCTAATGGGGACAGAAGACATTGGTGGTCCCTTTCAACAATTTGGTACCGTTTCTATATTGGGAACTCCTGTCATGAGAACTGGGTAAAATGTAATTTCAAGTAAAATGCCCCAGCTACAGATAGATGTAGGTCTTCAGTGCCAATTGCTTGAAAGCGCAACCCAAATAGAGTAGCACAAATTTCTATGTTACTTTAAACGTAGTGGACACTGCAGAGATTGCCAGGAGTCGTGGCTGTTGGGGTGGTCTGCAAGCTGGGGCTTTTGTGTAAGGCCTGTGGAAGGAGTTTACTTCATGCAGATGAGCCCTTGGAGCTGCATTCAGCTCTTTCCTGTGAAATGCTCCAACCTGAGACCCACAGAGAAGCCAAGGGGTGTCGCATTGACAACTCTTACCCGTTAATTTCTGTGTGCTGAGAATGCACTCGCTGTGGTGTGCCTTGGATGTTAATTGCATGAATGTTGAACCCACTTGAACTAGCTAATCACACTAAATTCAGGAGTAATGGCTATTATGCCATGGTGGTGTCTGATGCCTATTTACATACTGTTTTTTCATGTAGGGAAGGTAAATTGTGTTGAAATAGAGCTACAGATTTGCTCTACCTGATTCCTCAAGGCAGGAGACCAGAGAGGAGAGAGGTTGTGCAAGTAATGCAAGAGGGGTTTTACTGGGCATAAGACTGAAGGGAAGTGGTGCAGCTGACATGACACAGTAGTTAAAGCTAACCCCTTCGAAAGGCAAAAAGGTTTGTAGTCCAGAGGGCTGGCTGAGCATACAGGGGTTGTGTGTAGGGCAGCTGTGACCAGCCAAGGCACACAGAGCTTCTTACTGGAGAAAAACCTACTTAATGTTCCTTTGTGTTAGTTCAAATGCAGGGGTGGCGGGTAGTGGTGAGAAATGTAACTCTGCAGCCAGTGGTGAACAAATCTGTAAAATGCCTTTCTTCAGAAGGTTTTCTTTTGCCTGAGCACAGGGCATAGCACTGGGTGGTTGTAATGTGATCACCGCAGCTCTGCCCTGGTGGCCAACGTGCCACTGCACTAACAGCGAGAGGCAGGAAAACCCTGCGGGGAAACTCAATACAGGGAGAATTACAATAGCTGGTCTTTGTGGCTGCAGGGGCATGTGTTTTGCTCTTGTGAGGCTGTACAGGGATAAATAAGGGGACAACCTGTTTAAACTACGCAGCTGCAAAAACTCTTTTTCATGCCGTGTCTGACACGGTGCTGTTTGGTGGAATGGCCAAGGTCAGAAACATTGCAAGGGTTCCTGGAGTGCCATGTTGCTTTCACACATCCAGAGCAGCAGGCATGCTGCTTCATGTCACGTTTCCAGGGGCAGGGTGTCCCTCCACTGAGGATAGCTTCCTCTTGTTAGGAAGATGTGTTTTGGCCAAACAACAATCTAAAGCTTCAAAAAAGGATCCGTCAAAACTGCAGCATCCAATTTGGTTGTGGTTTTGCTTTTTAATTTGAAAAAAAAAAATAGTTTGAACTTGAAAAGAATTGGAGCTCAGCTGGAAATTGTTACTGAAATGGAAGAAGCACTGGGATTTTCCATTGGCTCTCTCCTCTTCTGTCCAGCTCTATGCCTCCTCCCCTCCCAAACAGGGTGTATACAGTACATCACAAGCAGGTAATTATTGTCAAGAGACCCAGATTGTTAATTTTCAGCTCATGAATAAAGCCCAAAAGGGTGGATGGTGCTACAGAATTGTAGGCATAATGTTATCATTAATTTTGATTGACTTGGCTTTTTCTTAGATCCTCTGGGATGTTTTCCACGTGCCTGACTGCTGTTGAGCAGAGAGCTGAAAATATTTTTCCTGATCACTGCCCTGCTGAATCTGACCACTGGCAGTATAAGCCCTTTTGTGACTCATTAAGTCCTTTCATCTCTT
>VXBO01011880.1:14493-64499 GCA_013400135.1 Rhinoptilus africanus | reverse complement strand
TTTTTTTTCCTCCACAACCTATCTCAGGATGATGAGAACATTTCCTTTTTCTGAGATGCAGAAAACATTAGCTGAAATGCCTCTCTTGCCTGAAAGGTCCATGTCCATCTTCTGACTTCTACTTTAAGGATGGGATATTCTGAGCTGGGGTTATCTCTGCTGTTTTGCAGCTCTGTCACACTGAAAACTGAGATATTTATCAAGCAATACAGGAAGTGTTTATGTTGTCTGGGAGGGGGAAGATTTTGATTCACACACCTGCTCCAGTGCATGTGTAATGGCAAAATTAAGAACTCTGTCTTAAGTTTTATGCCACCCTAGAAAAGCTGATATGCCAGCAGGGAGCCATTCTGGGATGTAATGGGTTTAACTTACCTTGGACTAAGGAAATGCTCTGCACAGTAGGATATTGGATAAAAGGGAGAGACTGCTGCTTTTTACTTTTGTATTTATGTGGATCCTTCATTTCTTTCTAAGTGCTCAAACCCGTATACTTACTTTTGAATTTAGTAGAATGTTCTGTTTGATCTGAATAAAAACAAAAGCTTTGTGAGGTTTTCTGCATTCATGCTTGGTTTCATTCAATGGCCAAACCAAGAAATGTTACCTATACAGCCTTACGTGTGACTTTCTTTGCAGAGGCAGTAGTGGAATATTATGCGTGAAATGTGAGAGCTCTCTCACTGCGCTCTTTCACCACCAGCCAGTGTTATCGGAGATCTTAAGCTACTGTAGTACATCTGGGTGTTTTTTTTGTTTGGTGGGTTGGTTTGGGTTCAGGTTGGTTTTTTTTTTTTACAAGTTAATCCAGTTGAGGTGTGGGACAGCTTCTGGGGCAAAAGCCAGTTTAGGTCCATGTTATATTAAGCACAAAGGCAAAAGACCTCATTGGACAGCTTCTCTAATACATAATTTACCCACAAGGACAGGAAAATTATTGCATGGTGAATCTCTAATACTCATTTTCAATTTACATTTTGGGCTATAGCATTTTAAGAAAAATGCAAGTTTTCATTAAGAAATAGACATTTTAGGTATTAGCCCTCAGTTCTAAAGTGTAATCATCAAATTGCTGGTGAAATGTTTTGTTCTCAGGGCTGATTGCATGTATGAATCTGTCAGTTTGCCAAAGAGCCTTTAAAAACTCTCTTGTTTTTAGAGCACTTTGGTTCCAAACTGTGCATGCTCAGAGAGAATGCGAAATAGGAGCTTGTAAAGCAAAGACATTTCTCAGTCAGAGGCACCCAGAAGAAAAGGACCCTTTTGTTTTATTTTTCTGGCAAGAAGCTGAATGGTAACTCTGAAGCAGTTTGGGCTACTCTTTGGAAGCCTGAAGTGTCATTGAACTGGCTTCCATGCATTGGGAATATGAGAATAAACTTGCAAAAGAGGATACAGAAAAGCTGATGTGAAAATGGGAGCAAAGAACTGCTTGAAGGTCACATTTTGCTTATGGAATGGTTCTCTCAATTTTACTAAAGTACTTCTGTTTCATACAGATTTTACAGAGCTTTCTGCAACCCCAGCCCCACTACTTTGCAAATGTTACTTCGTTTATGAAAGGGATTCTTGGTTATCTGAGGTGGTAGGAGACAGAGCAAAGGAGGACAATGACAATGGGTGGCTGTGGAAAAACAAATATAAATAATACAAAACATATGCAAATCACACTACACTCTTGCTGTGCATTTTTATAGTAATGGAGATGAGATGTCGGTGAGCTAACACTCACCTGAGCCAGTTGAACATTTGCCGTATGACTCTGGTTATTCGGATGTGGAGTCCAAGCTGGCTCTGTCTAGAGCCAGCACAGATGCCTCTGTGCCTGTGGGCTGTGTACTCCAGCGCTTGGGTACTCTGCCCACGGCTGGTGGTAAGATGACTGGGTTTGGTATAAATGTATTTTCCAAATCTTTACTGGGACTTCTAGCACTGCAATTTTAGTCTCAGCTGAGTGCTTTTAACCCACTCTTAAGGTGATAAAACTTTTCCTCTTTGATAGGGGACTTCCTATTCATTATTCCTGGATGAAATTTGTGGCTTTCCTAGAAAGGCCATGACACTGCTTTCTGGAGGACAGGTAACATGTGAAGATTTTGGTTTTGAACAAGCATGATTGTATATAATTACTATTTGGAGGAAACTGAGAAAACAAACCCATAAGCAGTATTTTCAGCATGTGTAGGAAAGCTAGTAAGATGAAATAAATTGGAGAGGTGGCAGGAGATTAAATGAGTGCAGTAAGAAGTGGTTGTTTTCTCTTAAGTTTCTGCATTTCCCATTTTAGTTGGACATAAACATACTTGTTCATCAAACTTTCGTTAACAATATGTAGACCCTCATAGTAGACTTTTGTAGAATAGGACAAGTCTTACAAAGTTCACAAAATAAAAGCAAGTCCTTTAACAACAAACTAAGGCCAAGCAAGAACTTGGTGTGAGCATGCGTGCATCTTTTTGTAGTGTGGGTGAAATTCATGACTGGAGTGACCGAAACATTGTACGGAGGGATGCAACCCTGCTCCCCAGCATCTGCTGTGGACAGCTGGATTGCTGCTGAGCATGGGCATCCCTTGATCACGTACAGCTGCCTTTCACTGTTTTTCCTCTTCATCCTAGTAAGCTGATTGTACAAGGCGCTTTTGGTAGCCTGTCCCCCACTTCTAGAAGCAGTGGTCTTTCCACAATTATGTAAACTTGGATAAGACTTTAACATAAGGCACGAGCTATGTCTTGTGCCTTTGAACTACAGCGGACATCCATCTGTTGTTTGAATGCCATTTGGAATGCTTAACCCCTGCCAAATCCTGCTGCCTTTGAAGTCAATGGGAGTCTTGCCACCGACTCCAGTTGGGATAGGATTTAGCTGACAAAATTTTTGTTTGCTTTTATTTCACATAATTTGTATGTGGACTGTAACAGACAATAACATCTACTTATGATTAGGGCTGGGTGAGGGAAGAGGGGATTTATCAGCAATATGTGTCTTTGAGTTCACTGTGGGTTTTTTGAGGTTAAAATGTCAGTTAAGTTTTGATGTCAGTGTCTGTCTTGTCATTCCCTTTTTGGAATCATGTACTGGTGGTATGCCTTTACAAAGAGAAATTTAATTACATGAACTTGGACATCATACTAAGTGGTTAAAAAAATAAATTATTCATACAGTGCCACTTTTCCTGAACAGTGTAGAAATATTTACCCTTGTTAAGAAAGACAGGCGAAGGACTCCAGACATTCCTTTTAGTGAGTGATTGTACAAAATATTTAATCAATCCTTCAGGAACATACAGTTCTACACTTGTGGAAAGTATAGTCTTTTATTTTTGGATCACTTATATGCTTGTTGTGTAGTACACTTTTAAGCATCTGCTTAGGTATTGCCTATACTTAATATTTTCAGGATCTGTGATTACACCATATGCTGCCATGGAGAGGACTGTGCTGTCAGTGTTGTGTCAGAGTAGCGTGGAATTGCAGTCTGGTGCATAATTAGAAAGATATATTCAGGAACATTTCTTAGGTGACTGAATTTATATTGATTATTCAGAACAAGTGCACATAAAATTACAGACTTTGTGTGTATGTAAGAAGCATACATACACTTAAAATTCCACAGGCTGGTAGGGCACTGAAAAAATATGGAAGGATGAGCAGAAGTAGTCTGTAGACCAGATCAAGTGCTCAGAACAGATTAGGGAGAGGTGTTTTGTGCAAAGTGATTTTTTTTTTTCTTGTGCTTCATGGCTCGTCATCTTTCTTAGTGCCAGACTGTTCCTGTCACACAGATTAGAAATGGCTGGAGGGTGGATTCAGAGAGCTCTGAAGGGCCTTTGCGGCAGCCAGCGCCTATAAGGAACAGCAGCATGTCTCTTTTGGTGCTGTGTTAGGAAGGAGAGGCTTTTTTCTCGTAGAATATTTCGTAGATGGGAAGACTATGCATTTCTGGTCCATGCTAGATTTATCCGTGGCAGGATAAATCAAAGTTGCCCTAGAGCTTCCAGAAAGCTGGCCCTATCAGCTGCTGCAGTTCTGGTACTGGACAAAGAAGAAGAAAGGGTCTAAATCACCTAAGATAAAGGCTGCTCTGCTTTCTGCTGGCAGAAAGAACAAAGGTTGAAGAAAGTCTCCTCTTAGCCTTTGCTTTTTCACAATCAAGGGATGCGAATTTTAATAAATGATGTGGTTTTGATCCATAATCTCTAGCTGTTGTTTTAAGGACACCTTGTATATATGGCCTTACATTGAAAACATAATAGATAATATAAAATAGGTGATTCCAGACTGTGTGAAACTGTAGCTTATTGTTTAGGATGCTGCAGAATTTAACATGAGTTTTAAGTGCACTTCCAGATGCTATGCTGCAGTGCCTTGGTGGCTGTCCCTCACTGATAAGATGCAAGCCCATATTACTGAAGAGCTTGTCCTTCAGTATTTCTTGTATTTCTTCTCCTACCAGGTGCCAGATGGGAGTTTCAGGTGCTTATCAGTTTGACCTAAAAAGGAACATACATTTTGAGTAGGAATCGTTGTAAATGTAGAAAGAATAATTATTCCTAACTTACATGGTGTTGGTTATACCAGATGTGCTGTGTAAATCTCACCTGATTTTTGTATCGCTTTGAAGACGTTGAACTCACTGGAGCTTCTGACTTACAAACCTGAAAAGAGGAGAATCATGGCTTCTGTTTGTAGAGTAGTATGTAAGACTGAACACAGCACTTGTCATGGTTGCCCTGTGGCAGCTACTAAATATTTCATGTGAAGTGCTATTTTGAGTATGCAATTAATTATTTAAAACTAAACACTGTTTCTCTTTACAACATGTGAGTGGCAAAGTCTAAATTGTATAGAATATTGTTGCCAAAGCAGTTTTTGTTTGCAGTAATCTGCTAGAGCCAGATGTATATGAGCAGGGATGAAGATAAGATTAGTATCTTACATAGAACTAGTCACTAACAGGGATTTATGAATGACCATTCAGGCCAACTTTGTGGTCTATTACGTCCAATGGCCTGTCACTGCTACTAGCCACTCCCAGATCTTTCTGAGAAAAGTCTTAAAAAAAAAATCCATCTATAGAACCGATGAGACTTTTTTTAGATTGTAGTTCTTAAAATTAATTCATCAGAGAAAACTCATTGGTTCTTCTTTATCTCTAAATATATCTTGCTGACTTATTTTCAGCTGTTATATGCTGCTGAAGTCATAAATAAACTTTCTATTTATTGAAAATGTACCCTTGACAAGCTAGAACACAAGCTATTACTAAATACATAAACTATTGAAGCACCAGTTATGAGAACCCTACATGGAAAAAAACCCCAAAACCCTGATATTTTATGGTTTTGTACTAGCAGCCTAGCCTTACAGACTTTTTTAGTTGTCTTTTACTGAGAGCCTGGTTTATTGACAGCCTCATTTAGTGACAAAATCATGTGGCAGATTACAATATATTACTGCTTTTAAAGGTTTCTGGTAAAAACCTTTTCAGAGGGCTACCCCACCTAATTTGTAACTGGTGTACTCGCAACACTTGCTGTATATGCCTTTCCCATCATGCAAGAAAATAACTAGATTTTTCATTCAACTGATCATTATGTTTTGTAGTACATACTTTTTCCTATTATAAGAGATATGGGGATTTTCTTGACCAAAGGAAAAAAAAAAAACCAAGAGAGCAGAAGTATACCTAATAATGTTTAAGATTCTGTTCAATTCACAAAATCGAAGACACTCATGATCTGATTTGGAGTTCATGTAAACAAATCAGACTTGGAATGCTGCAGATAAATGCATGCTTAAGACTTACGGGAGAGTGTGGCTCTGGTTTTAATATGTTATACTGAAGCTTCTAAAACTCATTCCTTACTGCCATAGTCAGTGATACTTGGATGTAAATTTAAACTGAGGAGCATCATTGCATACATACATTTCTATTCCGTTAGTGGGGGCTTACAGTTATCTCCATGTTGTATCTTAGCTAGTGAGTATGGCTAGGTTTGACCTAAAAAGGGTTGGTGTGGGATTCTCGTTAGTGGTGGTATCAGATTCTCGTTAGATCTGGAATATTGCCCTAATGCATTGCAAGACAGCACAGGGATGCAGCACTGAATGGAAGACCTTCTGTGTGTTTTTTCACCCTGCTTCCTTAAGGACTTGTGAAAGTAGGTAGGTAGCTAGCCTCCTGGGATCTTGTCTTTCCCTACTGGCATTGGTGGCTGGTTCTCTCCATCCTTCAGGTCTGGGAGGCAGGCAGGCATGCTGGCAGCAGCCTCCCTGCCAGTATGCCATCAGGGAGACGCACTGGTTCCTTTCTTCGCCCATAGAAAGAGAACCCTATGTTTCTTTTGGGTTAGCCCTCATCTTCTTCAATTACTCTTCCATGGAATTGTATCTATGGGGTTTTATCTTTAAAATTAATCTCATACCCTTTAAAAGTTTTGAGTTGCAACACAGGTTTCAAAGCTAAGCAGCAGTACGTGAAAGACCACGCAGAATTTAACTGAAACATGAGATGTTTTTGACGTGAATGATTCCTGAGCTTGAAAGTGAGCACGTGTGGACTTCATGAGATTCCTTTATACATAATTTGAGCCGTTACAGAAAAATAAGTAGTAGTAAGCATTTGTTAATCAGTGTAATAATATACTACTTTGTGGATCTCCTTTTTTTCTCTGAAAATACTTGGAGACAGTTGAGATTTAGTGGTTATATTTGATATAATATGCTTAATAGTGGCTTAGAAGAAAAAATGTGATTTGCTTTATAAATTGTGTTATTTTTATTAATATATTTTTGTCTTACAGCTAAAGAATCATGATTTTTCTTTCTAAGAAGTGGTAGTGCATGCTGCTTTTTTCAAGGCGGCTGCTGCTGAGTGGTGGGGAGTCTCCTCTAACAGTTTGAGTAGGGTTCTTAGCATTTTGTAAAAAAAAAAAAAAGTTGTTGAAATCTATGAATATGAACTACTTAAAGCCTCAACAGCTTCTCTCCTGCACTGATTTTGAAGAGTGTGGCAATCAGTCACGCTTGCGTACTCTTCTTCGGATTGAATGGTACGGTGTTTCGCTTGGCTTGTTTCTTCTGGAAGGTGGAAGTCCTTCTGTGAGCAAGGAATTCTTTACTGAGCTGTGCTTCATCCAAACGTGTTCAATGACACTGAAGTGGTTTTGATTTTTAGGCTGAGCAGGAGGATGGTTTGAGAAGATAGGTTTCTGTCGGGTCTGTAGATTTGTTAGTGTTTCATCTTCAGATTTTCTGTGAAGGGAGCATGCAAGTCTTCTGAAACTTTAGTAACACTGTAGTAACAACCATTGGTTGTCAGTGTTAAAGGAAAGAGAGCTTTTTGCAAAAGTTTTTTGTTTCATATGTCAAAGTGAAACTATCTGAGGGAATTTCAGATTTAACCTTCATTTCACGTAGAAACTATCCATGTGGTGTTTGCAGCATCTGCACCATGTGATTAAAAAAAAAAGGATATTTCCTGCATCCTTATGCTCTCTGCTTTTTCTAATTTTTTTCTTTCACTTTCCCTTCTAGTATTTTTCTGCCTTTGCCTGTGATAATGTTGGGTTGGGTTTTTTTTCCCCTCTCTTTGAAGCTGTATCACTTCTCCCACTGGTTACTTGCCAGCTGGCTATCTGCTTTTGAAGATGGGGCATATGTAGGTGAGATAGGTCAAGCTGGCAGGTGTTCCCACTCTCAATTGAATGTCATGGGAGCAAAGCAGCAAAGTGTTTCTTATTTATTTTGGCATCATAAGTGGTTCCTTTAGTCCTAGGGACACAAAAAGGTTTTGGGTCATTCTGTTTTAGGCTGCAGGACAGGACACGGTGCAAAAACAGGTTCAGATTTGAGTTGGGTTCGATTTCTTGCTCGCACAATTCCTTGCAGCAATCCCTTCCCCCAAGAAGTTATGTTTTTTCTCACCTTGACACGTTCTCTTCCCTGCTCCTGCCGTGAGAGGACTTTGGTACAGCAACAACTGCCTTCATTGGAAGTGATGCTGGCAGAAACCCATCATCTGCTTACTTCATAGGAAATGTGCAACTTATGGAATAAGAGGGGTTGTGCAGCGGGAATGGGGATCTAACACAACTGTCCAGCTTTCTCTTACCTCTGCTGCTGTGAATTCATTAAGCCTTTCCCCAGGAGCACCAGCTGCAGTGGGGTGTTGCTGACTGTGAAGTACAGCATACATCAGGTGTGCTCTGCCTGACTGGGATTGAGGCTTCCTCTGCTGTTTAGACATTTGCAAACGGATACTGTCAGAGGTGAAATGTATTAAGTAAGTTCTTACACCTCATGTTATCTGGGTTATGTGCTGTCAGTGTGGGTGGGTTTTGGTGGTGTGGTGTCTTTTATTTTTGTAATCTGAGTTATCCTATTCTGTTATACCAGATAATTGAGTTGGCTAAATGCTGCCTTTTGTGGAGATTTGTGCCAGGGTTTGCTAATAGCAGGAGGGCATTTCTTGTTGGGCTCTTTGAATACATGAGCTTAGGCCTTGCACAAGCACATCTAAAGCATCAGTGATGTTAATAAGAGTTTTGTCACTGAATTCTGCTGAGTTCAGGATTTTCCATGTTGTTCTGAAGCGAGATCTGGCTTTGCAGTTGTTCTTTGCTTTTGTGCTTAGTTTGTATGTGACCCGTGTTTAACCTGAGTGGTCTTGATACCAAGTTTTCTGTATGAGCTCTCTGCTTTTTAAGGCTCAGCTTGGGTGCCTAATTAGGAAGAGGATTTTTTAAACAAATTTTTAGTAAGCAAAAGAAACAAGTGTGCTTAACTTAATTGCAAGTGTGAAATAAGCAACCTTATGTTGAAAGTTCATACACCAAACACAGCTGATCCACCCTATGTGTGACCTACCTAAAAAGTACAGATACATAGATATTCTTCCCTCCCCCATTTTCTTAGCCTTTTTGTGGCTGCTATCATTATAAGTAGCCCGGTAACACTATATATTTGATCGATGTATGTGATCTGTGACGGTATTTTGCAGTAAGGGTTGCTGCATTGCATTACATTCCTTTAAGTGAAATTAAAGAAATATCATAAGCTTTTCAGCTGTGACATGCCACCTCAGCAGTGGTATGCCTTCAGGGAAAAACAGAGGAGTGTGACAACCTTTCAGTAGCTCAGGAAGCATGTTACATGCTAGCAAATATTCTGATCTTGATTCTTATTTGTGTGGTTTGTACAATCCTGATGAGGTTTTTTTTTTGTACAAGAGACATGAATTAGTCCTTGCCCTCTGAGTGAACCTGCTGTGGCCCTGAAGCTGCCCTCATTCCAGCATGGAGACAAATAGACTCATGGTGTCCTGGACTATAAGAAAAATAATAAGAACCCATATTTTGGGGAAAGGATGCATTTCTTGGGCATAGCATAGGAGATGTATGGCTGTCATACTCTTGGGATTTGCTTACCTACCTCCAAAGACCAGTTACAGAAGTTTAAGCAGTGGCCCACCCTGCACCCCCTGAAGTCACTTGTGGTCTGATCCTGCACAGAAGTTGTCATGTTTGGTTCCCATCATGGGTTCAGTTTTGTGACACGTAACCTCTGTTGCTTACTACATTGCTGCAGGATGTAATGTGTTACCCACTTATGTCAAGATTGGAAGAACAAGCATGGTATGTACTGTGTCCTAGCCAAAGAGTAAGCATGTGCTCCATGACTCTGTTGTAGACAGAATACAGTTTGGCCAAAGTGAGCATAATCAGTTCATTTGTATGCACAGCTAAAATTACTGAAGAGTAGCTTCCACATAAGGATTCATTTAGGGAACTGTAGCAACTGCTTAATTAGCTACAGGTATGCCTTTTATTGCAGTCTGCAGCCAATAAAGAGTATGCTTGGCCTATAGGAAGAGGCAAAGGAATAGAATGCGTGCATGAGGCAGTTCAATGTTTAAAGTACTGTTTGCAAATACAAGCTATTAAAAAAGCGCATCATGCTGGAAAATGGTCCCAAGCCATGAAATATTAATTGATCATTAAGTTGCTGTAAGAGGCACTGATATACACTCTGTATCTAAATGTGTCCCCTTTAACTTCCATATGCTGTTTGATGGGAAAAATAGTGGGTTTTTTTCTTAAGAATCAGAATGGAACAAGACACTTGTGTTTTACAGAAGTTGTGATGCACAAAGGTTGGCCAATATTTCACCAAGAAGAGAGCTTGTATCAATGGAATGAATGAATGAATTCATGTTCAAGGTTTTTCAAAGCAAGTAGAAAATGTCCATCACCTGTAAGAGAAAATAGGTAACCATGTCCCTTAGGGTGTTCTAATAGTCTCAATTCAAAGCCAAAATGTTTTGAGACGTGGCAGGTATGGAATATGGTATTACTATCTTTATATCAACGGCCTTAACTCTACTTGTAGTAAAGAGAATATACACACCAGACGGATATGGGAGTTAGAAAACGGCTTGAATCTGTCAGCCCAAAAGTGGACATTCTAGAGAAGCTTTTTATCTTCCAGGCAGAGGGGCTGGAGTGACAATCATTGCAAGCTCTGGTTTGGGGAGGGAGAGCTCTTCAAGAGACAGCAGAATCTGGGCTGCTTTATGTGCCCGTACAGGGGAAGAGCCTCAACTGACAGCCTGTATCTGAAGGGCTTAGCAGCAGATGGAGGGCCCGAGAATTATTTAGCAATGCAGGGATGATTCTTCATGTAAAAAGCGGATCTCCCATCTGAAAATGGCACCATGTCCTGTTCTTCAAACATGCCGGAGGCAAGTTGGGTAGGGAAAAAGGGTCCTTAGCTGCTGCACATACCTGTGGGTGATTAATATTAATTGATGGCATCAGTTTCATAGCAGGTAAGTGGTTGTATTAATTTGCAATATATACATAAGTCAGGAGAATCTGCAGAGGACACGTGTAGTCTGCTAGAGTTCCTTGTGCTTATTGCTGTTTTCTGTGAGTATACTTCACAGCTGTTTTCTGGGAAAAATTGAGTTTGATAACAAAATAGGATGATACCTACATTATTTACATATATAACAAATGAGAGCGGCACTAAAATATTATCCACCAGTACTATATAGACTAATATTGTGTATTTTCCAAAAATTAAGTCTGATGGCCTTATGTTAAAATAAAGGAGCATTGTCTTCCCTAGAAGGTAATAATTGTTTCTCTTACCACAGGTGCATTTAGTGCTCTTCTGCCAGGGGAAATATCGCAGTTGGGAAAGAGGTTGGAACTAAGACATACTTGCACACTCGGAGGACTAGATTTCTCCTCTAAATCTTCTCATTTGTCATTTCTAGCCTTTATGAACACAAACTAATAATATCTGAGGCATTCTAGTTCTAGTGGGACTCTTTGGTACTGTGATCCTTCTATTTAATGTTACAGACTATTCTAGTGTAAGTAACTGATCCAAGGAATATGAAAGTATGTATTCCAAATTTAATACCTTAATGTTCTGAAATGCAGGAATATGTACCCACTTTTTCAAAATATTCTTCTGGGGAAAAAATTTTTAAAAATTCACCTTTCTCTTCCTGACTTTTTTGTTTTTAAAAAATCCAGTCCCAAAATTAAAAAATGGAATAAAATTAAGGAGGAAATGTCTGCTTGGCCTAAAAGTACTAGATACTGCTTCTTTGCATTTAACTTTTGCATGCACTCTGACCTGGTGACTACCAGATAACTTGTATTTATAATTCTTCTCATGGATATTTTGGGTTCTTTCAAACTATTTCCCCTTAGAAGGTAAAGTAAAAAGCATGGACAAACAGCAGTATTATAGAAGATTGCGTCTGCCTCTAAATGGTGCACTATGGGTACTAGTTTTGTTGTGTATTTGGAATTTTTGTAGGATGTTCTGTAGAACTGCTAAGAGAAATTTTGTATTTACCAAAGTAGTCATATTTTATTTACTCCGGACTGTTACTGGGTAGTAGTAATGGAAGTGCACCCTTATGTTTCCGATGTTTTAAATGTTTCATTTTGCAAACTTCAGTTTTGATCACTTCCCTTTACCAGAATATCTTGTTTTTTGCTTGTACCTTGGTGGAAAAGGGAATGCCTGGAAGGAAGCTTTTCTCCTTTCAGCAGGGCAGGCCAGTGTATCATACTTACAAGGCTGTATGATGTATACCTATGTCAGTGTAAAAAATGGTGCAGGGAATGGTGAGACCAGTAATTTTCCTCCTCAAACTTGGACCTGAGGAGTGCAATAAAGCAGCTACAAGTGTACCCGTGGTACTCCTGTGTGGGTCTCACTTGTCCTTTGTAGATAAATCAGCTGTTGTCCGTGCACGCAACCACTCTAGTTCTGCAGTATGAAACCCATCCAAGTCTTAATTAATCCAAACCACGCAATCCTAAAACACACAAATGAATTTTTTTTTTGCATTTACACCAATAGTCATATGAATGTAGTGATGAAAGGGGCAGCCTGTCAGTCTCCATCTGGTCCCCTGCAATCACAGGCAATTGTGCAACTACAGTGAAGCCTACAGTATCTGTTGCATATGGGCAACACACAAGGAGCTATAAAACATTTCTTTTGTGACAAATTTAATCTAAAATAACAATAAAAAACCCCACAACTGTTACTGTTTCTCTCCACACAACATACTCCTTGCCCAAAGAAGCTGGGAGGATTTGAGTGCATTATCTATGCTCAAAGTCCTGCTATAGCACAAGATTTGCTATAGCCAAACTCATTGTTTTGGACTTTATATGCACTTTGTGTTAATATGCTCGTTATGTGGAACCCATTTATAGCTCCTACTGAGTCCTAAAAGAACCATGGAAGGGTCCTGAGGGATTTTATAGGATGCTGAAATTAAGGGTTACGTGTTTGAGGATTTTATATTAGTGTCCTGTGTCAGAAGGGTAAGGTAGGACTTTGTTTCTCTGGAAGTTGGAAATAGCTTGTAATTCTCCTCCAAGCTCAAGAAGGGATGGCTGTTAAATATCTCAGGGTAGAACAGTGGCTGGAAAGATGTGATGGAGTGTGGGCTGAAAGTCAGAGGAAGCCATCTGCAAATTGGAAGGCTGGCCATAGAGTAAGATCTCCTTTCTCCACTGACTTTCTCACGTGTTAGGATCACTGTTTTTCTGGTATTCTTACTGAGAGCAGAATTTTAGAACCACAAAATATATAACAATGACTGAGACTGTCACGGTTTCATGGCAGAAATCATCCTTCTTTCTCTGTATGTCACTAAACTGATAACAATTACAGGCAGAAAAGATTGATGTAGGTCAATTTTGCATATTGTTATATGTCTCCCCATCACTTAACTACGTTCTTCACCTGAAGAGGGGATAAAGAGTTGAAATAGCATTTTGAAACTAAGATTTCGTCTCAGATTGGTCCCGGTTAAATAAGGCATTTTGGCTTGATTTTTGCACTTTGTTTCTTTTTTGAGCTGAAGACTTACTTGTCCTGCAAAAAGACAAGTTTTTTTTCTTTGGAGGCAAGCGCCCTAAGCACTTAAAAATTTTTGTAATTTATTTTTACTTTTTTTAAAAAAAACCAAACCAAAACCAACACACACAACCAAAACCCAAAGCCCTGTAAGAATAAGTAAACTATTAAAAGTCAGTGATAGTTTCCAAGCTGACCAATTGTATTCTAGCTCTGTAAATTCTGAGACTCCAGCGGTTCACCCTGCACACTTGTTGCTAATCAGAGATTTCATAATGAAGGACTATGGAAATTACCAAGATAGTTTGGGTACTGGCATCACTGTTGCCATAGGAAAATGGTGCTGCAAACTGTTTAATTTATGTACCTGTTCCCTCTCAGCCAAGTAGCATTAGCTGTAGGTCAAATAAGTTTCTCTAACTTGATGAAATTCCTATTCTCTGTTGAGGGAGAGTGCTTTTCTGCGCTCTATTCTCTGTTTAGGCTCTTGTTCTGAAACATGATGATGCACGGGAGTCCCTTGTGCAAATTAATCTTCTGTGGTCATCTTTCAAGTGAAACTAACTTCCATGCTAATCTGCTCTGTGCGGCTGTCAAGCTGTTTGAAAGACTTATTGATCTTCGCCACAATAGAAAAGTGACACTTGAGCAACAGCAAACCACTTTTGAATGTTTTCTGATGTATTGCTGGCATTAATGCTATTCAGCCTAGCGCTTGGCCAGATATGTTGTTTTGTTTCACCTGTTGTTGCTCTATTCTTTGTATATTGTCTTCAAATATGGTGATGCTTGCAATCTAATTTACATGTCACCTTAGAAACAGACCTCCACTTTTTTTAAGGTAGATTGCTGTGTACTGTAGTGGTTTTTACAGAGAAACAAACAAACCCTAGCATTGCAGTTTGTTCCAGTGCTGAAAAAGGAGAGGAAGAATTTTGGGAACCTGTATTATACATAGAGCCAAGACTGGGAAAGTTCATGGGTCACTGAGGTGTTCTAACTTGACTGGCCAAATGAGAGTGGGGCAGCTATACATATATATGTCTTTTTGAGTGTATAGGTAATGAAACCCATCTGGCTGCCATTAGTCTTTGGCCATAAATGAGTTGAAAGGAAGATTTGTAATGACTGTGACCTGTGAGCATTTTACGGCATTTTAGGATAGCAGATCCTGTTTCACACTGACTGGTCAGAGATGACACCTGTTCAGAGATGTTTTTATTGAACTGCACGGGAAGATGCATGAGAGATTTAGGGAGGCCTGATAGTAAAGGGGGAAGTGTGTATGGTTGTGGCAACAAGAATGCGTGGGACAGTTGTCATACTTACTTGTTGATATCAATCCTTTGCACAAAAACATGTCAGCTTGTTTTTTTTGAAGCCTAATTATGATTTAACTGTCAAACTACAGAAAGAAATTAATAAAAATACCATGTGTATAAATAGGATGCACCTTGAAAACATTCCAGTTGGAGACTGCCAAGCTTTATTGTAATATGTTCAATATACTAGAGGGGGTTTTTTTATGGAGAACCCTGCAAGTCCTCTGGCATTTCAAGCCAAAATGTCATGCTTTTGGGCAGAATTGTTTGCATAAAGGCATTCAGGAGGATCTTGAGGTCATAAACTAATAGCTAAGTGTAGATAATATCTGTTCTCCGGAACTTATTATTTAAGAGACTTATAACTGTGGGGGTGTGGGGTTTTTATTTATTTTATTTTCGAAAAGAAGACATTGGCAAAATACTACTTCAAAAGCTATTTGCAAGAAGCAGATCTCAGGAACACATTCATACAAGTCAGATGTTTGAGGCAGCTATTTTTACATGGCATGTGGTAAATGCACTGAGTATACTCTTATTAACCAGTCTGTTGTTTCAACAGACCTAAAAGAAATGTCTTTTGTTTTATGCCTGGAGCTGGGAACAGTCTCACAGATGCAATTTGGCAGACAGGAGACAGATGAGACTCTGTCTTCTCCAGTGACCACTCAGAAATGCTGTCTGCTGTGTCCTCTGTCCACAAAGCAAAGAGAAAAGGCAAGGCTGGAAGCTTCTATAAATAGCAAGGAAAAAAAAAAAAAACAAAACAGGTGTGTTTTCCCCCAGAAAATGGTTGGAAGGGGGAAGAGATAAGGAAGGGAAAGAGGTCAAGCTCTGCTGCACAACCTTGGAGCACGGATTAGAGGGTAAATTGAGGACTTTTCTTGAGGCCAAGGTGAGTAAACCGAGGAGGGAAGAGGACTAGGCATTGTCAATGGGAGCAGAAGCATACGGAGACATAGAGATTAAGGGGCCTTAAGATGGTTGTTCTGGAAAAATGAAAGTGTGGAGAAAAATACAAGATGGCCTGTCCACCCTGGCTGGTGTTTTTTGTGTCTATGTCATTATATGACCAAAAGGAGCAACAGCACGGATATATTGTATCTGTGTTGTGACAAAGCAGATTAAGCAGTCTTCTGATGAAGATGTAATGCAGGGTTGTTATTTCCCTTTCTACTATGCTGAGGAACTCTGAGAAGTGAAAATCCTAGGGAATTGTTTGTGTCAAAAGAAAATTTCAGGTTTGCATTTTTCATTCAGCTGCTGTTGGGTGTGTATCCTGTACTGCTGTGTGACAGACTGTCAGAGGATGAGTACTTTGTTAAGCACTTTGTTAAGTTCTAGTTAATTTATTGTGACATCCATCTGTTTGGAGTGATTAGCTTTTTGACAGAATTTCAACCCACTCTTACCCCACCCCCCACCCCTCCTTCAGTTAGTGCCTCAAGAAATAAGGGCTTCAGGTGGAACAATGAGCAAAAACAGCAGCTGCAGGAAAAAAAAAGCCATAATCTTGGCAGGTTATTTGAACTACCCTAGATCTGGTTTACATCCATAGGTATAAGAATACACATGGTATGCTGCAAGCAACCTCTGCCCCTGAGTCAAGGAAACGAATATCCTTCTTTCTAAAGCTAAAGCAACTGTCCTCTGCTACCTGCTTGAATCTTGACTATGGGCTGCTTTAACAAAGGGTCTGCCCCTGGATCTGTTCTCCTGAGCAGCGCTGCCCACAAAGTAGTGATGTGCACCCTGTCCCTGCAGCGCTGGCTGATGGAGTCTCCTACTCCTGCTGTGAAAAAAATAAAGCTTCTTTGGTATTGCTCTAAACAGCTTTAAAAACAAAGTGTTATTAATGGGTTCAAATGTGTCTTCTGCAAATATATTTTAGCAAAAAAAATTTTTTTCAAAGGCTCTACTAGCCCTTTTATGGGATACTCAAATCTAAAAGGTCTACCAATGCCTGATCATTTATTTGTATGATTATTTATTTAAGCAAATTAAGTCTTTAGTTCTTGAGTCTTGGACTGAGCCACCTGAGTTTATGGAACCACATAAACCTCTCTTCTCTTGGAAACTTAAGTTTTACAAGCTGAATAAAAGTTGGGTTGAAAATTATTTCTTTTACATCCAGCAAAATGGTCAAGAAAGCTTTGAATATCTTTATTGATAAACCTCTTTTTTTATATAGAGCTTACCAATTAAAAGTCTTAAGTCACCCATGTTGGTAATAAACTGGAAAAGAGAAAATCTGAGCATGTGGGATTGCAACACATGAGAGGTGACCATCACTGATAAGGTTGAGGTTGCTGTCTACCAAACTCCATGTTCAGCTGTTCCAGTAAGGCGGCACCCACCAGGACATACTGGCAAGGAGGGGGGCAGTGGAGCTGTCACCTGCCAGGGCCAGAGGGGAGCCACATCTCCATCTACTGTCCTGTTGCTGATGGGGAGCCAGCGCAGCATGGTCCTTTCCAGGAGCGTGTGGTTGGGGGAGGTCCTGCTTGGTGACAGAAAGCAGCAAGAGCTGTGCTGAAGAAGCAGTGAGGTAAGAGGCTCTTTGTCTCCCATAGCTGGATGAAAGAATCCCCTTTACACTCCTTGCAACTTGAATACTGTTTTTACTCTGCTAGGAAGGATCCTGCAGGTACCAAGCACAGGGAAGGTGCTTAACAAGTAATAAAGAGTAGCAATAACAACTGATTAGGTCTGGGCAGGCAAGAAGAGGGGGAATACTTTGCAAATATTTAAAATCTTAAATGTATTGCAAGCAAGTCCCTCTATGCAATATTGTTAATTACCTAGACAACAGAAGTTGTGCAATCGCCTTCAATCACAGCCTTCTATTTAATAAGTTTATTGTAATGTATTGCTATTAAAACTCTTCTAATAGTTTGTGTAAATTTCCAGCTCTTTCTCCCAGGGTAGCATTGCAAATCAGGCTATAAAATTCATTGGTAGAGCTACTTTCCCCCTATTAAAGTAAGTGGGTGACAATACCTAGTGGCAGAGCTGAGAAGTGGCATCATCTGGGCAGGATGATGGGATTGTTAGGCAGCAGCGGACTGCTGCAGCCCTTCTGCCCAGCATGGCGTCGCTTAGCCAAATGATTGCTAAAACTCCTAGGGAGATCTCACAAATCCAGCAGAAACACTTGCACGTTCACACTATTAAAAATGCTTTCGGTGGCAGGAACTGAGTCTTATTTGTTGCTCATCCATAGTTAATTCAACCAAATGCCTGCTCTGTTGTACCAGCCCTGTTCAGAGCAATACTCTTACGGGAAAGAAGTTGCTCCTATTGTCATCAGAAAACTGAGAACAAAGTTTCTCCTAATGAAGTTTTTTCTGAGATTAATTTACCTGTTTCTATTGATTTGACTTCTTAGATGTATCTGCAATACAGCATCCGCTTGTGAGATTGTGCTGCCAGACAGCTCTTGTGTGTGTAGTGTCAATAGTCACAAAAAATAAGTAATGTCAGGGAACGCTTGAGAAATTATTCTATGAGGATGATACTGCCCTCGAAGCAATTCTTTACAGATAGGGTAGTACTGTTTAGGATATTATTCCTTGGCTATTTATGATCATAAGTATCAGTTATTTTGTTCCAGGTTAGATTTAGACAGCACACTAGAGCGACGAAAGAGAAGTAGTGGTGTAGTGTTTTGACCTCTAGCAATAATTTCTGTGAGATGTTCCTACTGTCCTGCTAATTTGGCTAGATTGTTTATAGATTTTGCAAAATATCTGTGGAGGAAAAATATCTTCAACAGTGTTGTGAGATATTAAACCATTTCTTAAAATGCATGTGTTTGATATATGAAGATACCACCCTATGTAGAATCAGACAATATAAATACCATCTGTGGTGTTTGTATATGTTTGTGTCTGACTCTTCAAGATGGAGGTTGGGTAGAAAAAGAGAGGAAATTCTAAAAAGAAAACAAAAGCAAATAGATGCAATTATTGCTGTTGCCTGTTCTTTCTTTTCTTGATGTCCTCTAAGCTATTCATTTTGGGGAAGATCGGACCTTTATGAAGTTCTTCAAGGGGTGGTAGGAAAGCTGCCATCGCTGGCTCTTGCAACAGGTCCCGGTGCTGCAGAAGCTGCCCTGAAGAAGGGGTGATGTTTGGAGTGCCCCCCTGTCCTGGGTGCCTGGCCACATCAGGGATCCTGCAGGGGTGGGGAGAGCTGCAGCTCCTTCTGCTGCCTCCCCTCAGGTCTTCCTGAGGGTACGGGGATGAAGGAGGCTGGAGAATGTGTGGGAGTGTGCAGGACCAGAGCTCGGGCTCGAGCTGGAGGGTGGTAAGAGGCATGCAGCCAGCTCCCACAGCAGGTGGGCACTCACCAGTCCCTTCTGGAAACACAGTCACTGGAGGGGAGGTGCAGGGGGAATTCCTCTTCCAGAAGAAATTTGAAAACTTCCAAGTTAAAATGTTTTGCTTGTGTTTAATACCTTTCTTGGTCTCCAAGTGACAGTGCTTTCAAATGAACTTTGTTGGTGGGGTTTTTTTTATTTTTTTAAGTTATTAGCCTCTCCCCTGTGAAAGTCCGAGTCAGTTCTGTTTAAACAATTTCTTTTCTACTCTGGAGATGGACAGGAGGCAGAAGCTTAAAGTTCTTAGAGGGACCAATTTCCTCTCCATTGACTTTAGCTGTAGCTTTAATTCCATTCCATTCCTGTTTCTTTTTTTTTTCTTGATTCATTTGTTTTTATATTCTTTCCTTCTGTACTTCTGCTTTGGTGAGAAACAGGCAGAGAATGGCTTCTGTTCTCTGGGGAGTGCTTGCATCTACAGCCTGAATGTGGGATGCTCAGGAGGAGATACTCTGAGCCAGGTCTTGATCTCCCCTTGGTGATGTTAGGGCTAGCAATGTGCTGATGCAAGCAGTTATAGAGTCTGAAAGGCTGTTCTTCAACCTGAACTACAAGAGCTTTTCTCCTAAAAGAAAATTATATTTCAATTTTTCGAAGTTATAGGACGTCTAATGCATCATTATTTCATTCTCAGCTAGCACTAGTGATGTTGTGTTAGTGTTGTGGATGTGTTGTCTCTTTGACTAATGGACTTTAGGGGCTCAGCTGCATTCCACTGCCTCAAATGTATACACCCGTAACAAACGTTCTCTCAGGTTTCCAGCATAAGCCAGGAATGCTTTTAACTGCGCAGCCCAAGGGATGTGAGAACATGGCAAGGTGTTGCTGGTGTTGCTAGTTTTGCAGGACTTACTGGACAATCATCTTAGAGTTCAGAAACCGCTACGAGCTGCCTATTGAAACCAAGACCCCAACCAAGAGAGAAAAATAAATGTTGTAGGGGTTAATTTTCAGTCTTCATCCAAGACAGACCTGTTCAGTCCTAATTCCATCTATTTGTGGAATTTAAAGGTAGAAAATAAGCTAATTGAGATAACTACTACAAGTATCCACCAAATGCAAGCATGAATAAACCCTGTATTCAGTTTTCCTTGCGGCAAGGAAAAAATGTTTCAAAATGTTGGGGTGTTTTTTAGGGTAGCATTTTTTTAATTAAACTTCTGGGACTGAAAAAAAAAATCTAAGGGAAGAAACAACATTTGGAGGAACAAAAACCAGGGAAAACATTGTTAGAAATAGTAACACCAAAAAAAAAGGAAAAAAAAAAAACAAAACTCCAACCAGAGAAATGTCTCCTGTAAGTCACAATTGTATGGCTCACTTATTTTTATCTTTTTTTTTCTATGCTCATATCATGTCATTTGATCATTGAGCCTTTTTAGTGTGTCTTTCATAATGCATGTAGTTTGTAGAATAGCTTGCTAATTATTCTCTTTTCTTATTTTGCTTAAAAAAAAAACACCCAACAAGTTTTCCTACAAAAAAATGCATTAGCGCAAACAGCAACAGCAGCTGAACCATTCCATCAGAATATAAACAGTAAATAGGGTAAGATATACATAAATTAGGAAGTCTTATTTCTGCTTCATGATAAGATTTGTTTAACATTTTGATTGCAACGCTCTGCTCCCCACCACAACCCCTGAAGAAGTTTAACACAATTTAATTCAGTGATATTTATTTAGAAGCTTGAAGGGAAATTTTAATTAAAGGAGGCTATCAAAACTTAGAAGGTATCACTTTCAAAGGCATCAGATTAATTTAATTCTCTAAGGATTTTTGTTGGTGACCTCTGCATTGAGTTTCATCCTAATGTCACCAGTTCTTAATCATGACCTCTTCTATGTTATATATAACAATCTTGAAGTATCTACTACCTCTGCTTTCAGAAGTGTTGGTGGATTTTTGTGGTTGTGGTGTTGTTGTCTGTTTTGTCTCTCTCCTGAGTTGGAAGGTGCTTTCAGCTATATTCAAAAGGGAGGTGAGGAACACTGGCCAGACTGTCACAGGGGAATCCACGACCTGGTGCCAGTCACCAAGCTTCTCCGACTGAGCTGTGGGGCACTGTGCTGCCCATGGAAGAGGCACAGACTCGCCATCCAGTGTGACGCCCGGGAGCAATGCCAGGTGTTCTGCCCGTGTGCAAACAAACAATTGCACAAGGTTTCAGGCTGCAGAGGGTCCGTCCAGAGAGCATCTGTGCAGATGTGATGACTACAGTCAGCCTTCACATCTGCACAATAAAACTCTTCCTCAATCCCTCTTTTTTTTTTTTCTTCAGAGAATAGCAAAGGAAAGACATCTTTCATTTATTTAGGTGTATGAAAGCAGGTGGGCTTCAAGCACCCTATAGATTTGGGGAAGGGAGGGTTGACTAGCATCTATTACTTCCCTGTTCTTGATCATTGACTAAACTTGTTTCCATTGCAAATTTTTTTTTAAATTTGAACTAGAGTTATGGTAAGTATGCCTTTTCTCTTACATATTTTTCCTCTAGTTACTTATGCAGACAAGTCATACATAAGATGGTATGGTTTCTGTAAGAGACAAGAAAGATCTGGCAGAAAGAAAACATTTATCAGGGAGTCGTGAGAATCCTGAGATAACAATGACAAATCTTTCAAGGAGTTCTTTCATCTTCCAGTTTCTGATTTAGTTGAGAAACAGTGGTCTTGAAGTGTAGGTTGTGTGTCTGTAACCGAGAATTGTGACAACTGAATTGTGCTAAAATTAGTGTCCTAAAACGGGGAGGGGGGGGGAACATTCACAAAATCTTGTATGCTAGGGTTGGAAGTATAGGATTTGATTACTGGCAATGTTTAACAGATGAGTGTTCAGCTTATGTATATATAAAGTCCCTGATGCACATAAATATAGAATGCTTTGCTGCTTAATAGAAAAATCTAGCATTATGTAGGTTTTTAGGACATCTCTCTTGATACGTAACACATGTTCTGACTTCAGAAAAAATGCTGAAATAGTTTTGATTGTGGATCTTTGCTAAAACCAAGTAAATACATAGACAAAGATATTTTGCACATTCCTGCCTGGGAAGTGTATGGAAATGTGTATAGTGACAACATATTTCTTTTTGCTAGCGCAGAACTGTCCTTGAAGTCAAGCCATTCCATGAAGAAATAATGCCCACAGTGACTCCTTGGATATTGTTGGCTGCAAGTTTATGTGCAGTTGTAAAGAGAGAAGGATATTGAGATACACATGGAACAGTGATGCTTGTGTGACCTGTGGGATGTCATGATTCTTTATAGTAATACTGATTAAAAGATCTTGCCTAAGCAACTCTATGTAAAAGAGTGCTTTGATATCAGAATCATGTTGGAAACTGTGTTTTAGCTTAAGTGTCTGAGTGACTATGTAAAGAGGTTGTCTTTGAGAACAAGCTTTGTATCATCAGGAAAAAGCAAGATACGGTGTCTGGAAGTTGAGGAAAGTTCAGACTGGGAATACAGTACAGTTTAACAACAGTGAGGGTAGGCGACAATCAGAACAGTGAAGGATGTGGGTAATCTGTAGCATTTTGAGGCCTTTAGTCAATATCAGATGCCTTTGGGAAAGATACTTTTTGTTCAAGCATATCTTTTTGTAAGAAAGATACTCTTTTAAGCATATTAAGACTGAACACAAGAATTAGGAAATTAAATTCTCTGAAGTGATCACACCAGAATCCAGATGTCCTCAATAAGGAACAGAGGCAAGTGTCAATGAGTTCCTGTACTCTTGCTACTGCTCAAAGTAGAAGATCGTTCATGGGAGAACCTTTTCCGTATCATTACTTCTAAGGCAAATGTATCCACTCCAGATAACGAAACTTCCTGTACTTCTTGAATGAGATTGGAGATGGTGGATGTTTTAACTTCAAGACATCCATGCAAGGTCCGGTTTTTGAGGAAAGAGTCCAAATTGTAGGTAGTGTGGTACAGAGAAAAGCTAGAAGTCCTTGTTTTTTCTTGATTTTAAACAAATATCCTCTTTCTTTGCTGCCCTGTTGAGAAAGGCGATGGGCTAAATCTACTCTTTTGGGTAAAGTCAGGGTCTCTTGGGTTTGAAGATTGTTGGGTTTTTTTCCCCCTATTCAATTCCTACTGACCCCTTTGGAACTCAGGTGACAAGAACTGAGTCAGGATAAGATAACTTCTGTAAACTGGATTACTCCTAAAGTCTTGTATGTGTTCTTGAAGTTGACCACTTTACTACAGAAATCTGAAAGGGACAAGAATGATTGTGATACTGTGTGGACACTCAGGCAGTCACACATACTATTGTGCGTACTCCCACCTACTTGAGTTTATTAAAAAAAAAAGAAAACAATGTAAGCATGAAATAATGCTATAATTCATGTCAACGCTTGTAGTTTAATGAATAGTTTCAGTATAAAGTAACCTTTATTTCAGATTTACTATTACCTGAAATTTGGTCTAGGATGTTTTCAGTCTGTTTTCAGTCAAACTTGACTAACCAACACTGGAAATATACAAGCAAAGCTTAATTTATGTTACCAGGAATAAGCTAATTATGCAGGGGTACCTTGGAAAAAAATTAATGAAAGAGAAATAGAAATTTTATATATAAACCAAGCAGTAAGTCTGTATTTTCCTGAGGTATGTATCTTGACTGCTATTGAAAATGCTTGCCATCATTTTATAATGAGGTTTCAACAGGTTTTGGAGTTTTATTGCATTTGAGAAGCTATGCTGTATGGAATTAATTGTTGGTAATGTTGAAATACTATGTTTTGAGTTTCTATGTGCTCCTGAGCAGACTTGCTCATCTCTGGGCTTGCTATAATAAGTTCAGTTTAAATTTTGTGGAAGGAAGATGCAGATGCCCATCGGGAAGCTGAGAGAGGCAGTTATGGATCTCAACAGAAATCAGTTTGTAGCACTACTAGGGAGACCAATAACTAAAAGAATCCTCACTGTGGTGACAAGAGAGTGCAGAGATTGGTCTTAGAGCTTTTACTGGACATTCATGTTGACTTGATTGCGTACATGTACTTGCATGAGATCATTTAGCTGAAAGGAGACTTTCCCTGAGTCTGGACTGGGAGAAAGGGAAGGTTCAGATACATTTCCTTCTCTCTTTTCTACTGCTTCAGTAAAATGGTTGTATGTTATTTGTTATTGATATCGGATATTTTAATTCACCCAAAATAACCCATATCCTTATTTTAATATTTATTAAAAGAAAACGGTGGTGGTGGTGTTCTTATTGCCTGAGAATTGGGTCATGTTTTGTGAAAGCTGCAAAACTGCTTGAAAATTGTGTTTTCATTAAGACTATTGGAATATGGCAGGGGAAGAATAATCTTTGTAGTAGATAGCTTAGAGACCTATTTGTCTTCATGGGGTTTTTTGGGGGGTTGTTAAATTTTTTCTGTTTGTCTTTTTAGCTCATCAAAATAACATGCTTCTGATATGATAAAACTTTATGCCTTAGGGCAAATTTCAGGATCTTTTTTAATTTTGCATCTATCAGGCTACACATAGGCATCACAGAGGCAACAAGGTTCTTCTGAAAAACTGAAAATTAAGATACTCATCTTCATCTGTCAAGTTTGCTTTTTTTCTGTTTCCAGAGAGAAGTGCTCTTTAAAAATTGCATATGTATCTACAAAACAGCCTAAAGCCCACTTAAATAGCATGGACTTAATCTAGATAGCTTTGTTTTCGTAAAAGTATTTATTGCTATACACTGAATACAGCTATAAATATCATATACAATGTGAATAAAATATGATTGCAGTGGAAAACTCATTTGCATTTTTGTAATGATTTATTTCAGATATTAGTTAATCTACTTTAAGTGCAAAGATGCATTTACACCATCCATATACTAATGAATTATGCATTAATCCCTTTTTTCTAAATGTATCATAGTAATTTTATTTTTTAAATTACCATAGTTTAAAAAGATGTAAACGCCTCCAGTAATTAACAACAGGAGCAATGGCTGTGGTACCCTGAATTCCTCTCACAATCCAAAACATCCTTGTCCTTGGACTACAAACTCTCTTTCTAGAGAACAGGCAGGTTGCAACCAAGATGTGCTCACTGGCCTTGCAGTTCTGGCATGGGTCAGTGATTCCTGGCTGTCACAGCTGCTTCAGGTAATGCCCCTCTGCATGGAGCTGGGGCCAGTAGATATCCTGGAGCTCAAGTGGGGGGAAAAAAAAAAGAACATAAAAGTTCCATTAAGGATATCGGAATTAACCTCTTCAGGTGGTACTGGAAGACATTTGGGTAATGAAGTTCTACAGAGACAGCAAAGTTAAAAGCTTATCCTTCACAGAATGGGACTTCTGCATTTCTTACTGGCTTTAGATGAAACAGAGAAAAGCAGGGTTTTGCTTGTGTCTGATCAATTCGAAGTTTAATATAAAATGGGCATGGCTGAAAAAAGGCACAATGGACTTTTAAAATAACCTGCAGACACGGCCCTCAATTTTAGCAGGAGGCTTACGAAGGAATCTTACCTTAGCTTATTTATTAATCAAATCCATTCAAATTTATTTTTGTCTTCATTCCCCCCCTTCCCCCAAATTGTCATGGAAGTATGATTGGTGAGATCCTTGACCTTAAAAAAAAAAAAAAAATAAAAAAATCAAAAGATAGTTGGATTAAAATTAACTGTTCTGCTTTCTGGAACAGAGCATGGCATCTTGGGTGCCCAACTGGAGAGGGGAAGAAATACTGATGTACTTACTTTATTATGGGTTGTTGGATTTGTGTAGGGGGTTCTTTTGGAGGTAGGGAGGTGGGGCTTTCCTTTAAATTAAAGCCAATGAAAACACACACACAAAAAGTTTGAGATGGTTGTCTTTTAAAAGCAGTAGTTGCCTACATTTCTGACAGGGTCAATTGGAAATATGTAAATATGAGGAGGCAGCTCTACTGAAATGAATGGACAGCTTTTTCCAGATGAAGATTCTCTCTAGTATTTTGTTTTTAAAATTCTGTAAGCCTGCATGAAAATATGCTTATTTTTGCATCCCAAAATAAACCTTTTTGCAGATGCCCTGCAGGCTCATAAACAGCTTAAAAGCAATTCTGAGAGCTGAAGTTATTAGTAGCTGAAACTCCGTTTTGATTGACTCGTAGTCTGAAATCAAGAGCCTTCCACTGAACCTCGTAGATTTACGTAGGTAACCCCATGTAAAAATGGGTTCATGCCATTGTCCTTCTGCAGTCTCAGCTTTGCATGTACCCACTGCATGCACACACATTTTCTGGGTTGGCTGGTACTATCATCACTGTAGTTTCATGGCAACTGATTTCATTAATGTTTAAAATATGGTAACACTGCAGGCCTTGTTTTCCATTGCCTTGTGGTTTGTGGTTTTTTTGTTTGGGGTTTTTTTTTTTTGTACCTACACTGTGCAACATGAAGACTTTCATATAGTGGGGAGAGAACAGTGATTGAAGAATGAGCACGCTTGTGATTTTATTTATTTTTTTAAAATCCAATACTCCTCTGATCTCCTCTTCATGTTCAGGTTTGTTAAGGAGAGAGGGAGATGATTCAGTAATCGTGACACAACAGACTGACTTAAAGTAGGGTTCAATTCCTACTTCTGCCATCAGTATTATTTTGAGACTCCTGATCCTTATGCTCTCAATCCCCTTATGGTGTAAAATGTGGGTAGCAAGATTTTCTTGTTTGTGGCAATTTTAGGGTAAGCCGACTTGTTCCTATAATGTTTTGTTTGAAGCTTTGAGCTTCACAGTTGAAATTGTAACAGTTTCTGGAACTTAAAGAAGAAAAGTATGTAACAGACTATGAAGGGTAAAAGCTGACAAACAATCATGTAGTTGTCACCTGTAAAAAAACAAACAAACAAAAAAACCCAAACAAAACCCAACAACAAACCAACAAACAAACCTTTAATTTTATTTTTTTCTTTTACATATCCTCAACATCTCCTCCTCCCATGTACAGTCCCCTTTGCTTCCTGGAGTTGTTCTGTTGTAATGCCTGTCAACAAAGAGCATAAAATATTTGCCATAACACATTTAACTGAGACAGTGCCCTTGTACCTCTGGCTTGGTCATGTGCCCAAGTCTCCCGCAGATGCAGCTGCTGTCATATTTACAGTATTTCACACCACAGCAGCTCTGAGCAGTCAGTGAAGTGTAGATAGAATACAGAAGTCCTGACAAATACTTTTTGCCTTTATTTTCTACCAGTTGAGAGGAGGGTGGGTCATGACTTGTGTCATATATTCAATGGTAGTATTTTAAGTTAGAAGTGGTTAAGGTTTATGCTGAGAAGACTTGTGGTAGAGGAGAGATGGAGCTAAGGTGCAGATATTTTATCTGGGCTCAGTTTTGACTTTGACTTAAGAGCGTCTATGATCCCCTAAAGAATCCAGTTTTAGCACAAGCAGCAAACTTGGTGGGTGATTATAATGTTGAAAAGACATTTATTTTTGCTCCTAAATGAGCAATGATGACTGAAAACTAAGTTTGTAGTTAATACGAAGCTTGACAAGCAGACCTCCTATCTTTAAAATTATTTGTAGCCTGTGATGGCTTTTCCTGTGGCTTTCAAACAGACGTTGGATCTTGAGGCTTTAAACAAGTGGCTTTCGGATAAGTATGAGAAAATGTGGACTTTTTGATTAGTGAAAGGAAGCATTGTTTTCCAACTCCTTGCAGTTTTGAAACAGAAGTGTTTCCGAGTATAAGACACGTTTTTGGCTCTGAGAAACCTTGGGGAGGATTAGGTAGAAAATCAGAGGCTCTGTGTGAGCCAGAGGATGTGCCTAGAAAAATCTGGTTTGGGAGGTAGCCTTCTCTAGCAGCTCCGAAATGTTGTAAGCAGAGGAACCTGAGATCTAACAGATGGTTACGTGTCTGTGATTCACTGTCACGGCTTGGGTTAGAGCAGCCTGAAGGCTGGTTTAATTTTTGTTATCCGGGTATGATGACTAAAGGATCATAAGTAGCAGGGAAGACAGCAGAAAAACAGCATGTTTGAATCATTTCCCGTTTTCACTTTCAACAGGACTTCAGAGACAACATTTAAGAGACACCTGTAGGAACGTGTGTATTTGTGGCATGACTTCTATTTCTTCCTTTTTTTTTTTTTTTTGAGCTACAAAGCAGTATAAAAGACTTTTACCTCAAAGTATCCTTTTTTTTTTTCATTGGTTTTCAGTGTGTTCTGCGCTCAGGTAAATAGATGGGACACTACAATTTCAGCTTACCAAAAGCAAAAAAAATCACCTTTGCTGAAAAAATACGTAAGGCTTCAAAATGTGGTTCTTTTTTCATTTCAAGTATACGCTTTGGAATTTTGGTAAATGTGAGCTTGGTACAGCAGAATACGGTATGACCCATCCTTTTCAAAGTCATAGTACTTAATTTTTAAATTCCTGTCTGTTGTCTAATTGATTTTTTCTAAGTTCACAACAAGGGAAAATACCAAAACATACTGTAGTTTATAATTCTGTTCTGTGCTTTCCTGAGTCTTTTAATTTTCTTCCCTCTTCTGATATCTTACTCGTTTTTTTAGACTGTTATAGAGCAAAATCTTGGTCTTTGTCTTAGTCCTCAAGGTCTAAGGAGAAGACATAGACTTACAAGACTAGTGAGTTCTCCCTTCCTATGCCAAAGGGCACACAAAATCATTTTTCCTGACTGTCTTCCGAAACCCTGGCCTCAGTACCAAGTTTGGTGTTGAGTCGTATGAACTGAAACCAAGTAAGTTGCTGTGCTTTCTAAAGTAAGTTTGTCACGGAACATCAAAAAGTTTTTTCACCATTGATCCCTAGCATTTAATTCCTACTGTATCTCTCTGTTCCCTCAACAATTCCAATAAATTCAATATTGGATTAAATCTGCTGTGCAACAATAAAACATAATATACAGATGGGTTTTTCACCCCCAAAGAGCAGGAAGTTTCTCAAACATTATATTTGGGAGCTTCCATGACAGTCATCTTTAGTTCAATTCCTTCTGTTGCTGGTACACTACATTATTTAATTTTTATTCTGATTTTGCGTGGTGTCGATGGCCATTTTAAATACTGTGGAAGGAGCTAGACAGTTACTTTCACATTAGTGTTCACTGGGGATCACCTATCTTAAGTGGAGATTCTTGGAGGGGTTTTGCTACTAGACAGCGTTTGAAGCTCAGGTAATTTCATCTGATGAGTTGATGACTTGTATTTAACAGCTGATATATCTGGAGAAATCGTTAAGAGTTAAGATTAACTGCCCACAATGCCTTTTTCCTGGATGTCACCTGATGCTAGCTTTATGTGAGCAAGAGTTCAGCGGGAATTGCATCCTGTTCCTTGGTGCCGCAATGCATCACCCAGTGGTCTAAATTGCTGCTGTTTTCACTGTAAATGAGCATAATGTGATGACTGGTCCTACTTGGCTATTTCTGTTACAAATTAAGGTAGTCTTTCACAGAAAAGGGGCACAGAGTGTGTAGGTCAGTGACTTCTTTTTGCTAGATTGTTTAGGAGTATTGCAAGTCATGGGTCAGCACCATTCAGGACTTACTATGTTACTAATAGAGGTTTTTTGGACTGTAGAAGACCTCAAAGTAACCTTTAGAAAAACTTCAGGGGCCTGCTGTGGCCACGCTTCTCTCTTGCAAGGTTGGGAGGGAAAACCTGCCTCAGGCCTGTGGAGATGTAGGGCTTCACCAGTTTGAGGAGGAACTGAAATTCATGCATAAATCTAGAGAGAAGTTAGTTACCTTTAACACTGATGGATGTTCATTAACCTTATGCATTTGGTGACCCTTTTCGGTACAATCAGAGAGGATGGACAACAGGGGCATGCAAGGAGAGGTAAAACTTTTTCCAGAGAAGCAGCAGCATTGAGGTGCTACTGCTTTTTTTTTTAAAAAAAAAAAAAACAAAAACACCACACTTCCAAAATGTTCCTGATTCAAACTTTTGTCTTTTTGCTCTCTTTTTGAACAAAGAGGAAATGTGTCCTGTAACACTGCCATTTTTCCCTCTCTGGAGCTCTGAGTTAATTTGATTTCTTCTTTCAGAGAAGAACATAAAGGTCTTTGGCTGAGAGAGTGATTTTTCTTTTCACATGCATGCAGTACAGCATCTTGCTCAATAAAGCAGAGATTCCCAAATGGTGCCTGTAGCTGCTGTCCTAACAGAAATATGAATGTTGTCTAAAGCTTTTATTTTGAGGTTTCAAGCGGTGCTCTTACTCAAGAGTTTGCTTCTCCTAATGATGAGTATTTAATTAATGTTCACTCCCTCACTGAGATGCTGGTTTTGATTAGGCTATTGCATCCATCAGCCTGGATAAGTTACCTGCTTGGTTAATGTCTGTTAAGGAATATTGAATTTTTAGAAAATTTTATTAATAAATTTATACTCCAGTAAGACAACTCATCACGGTTATTTGTGTTCCTATGTGTACAGTACCAGCTGTTTGTCAAGTTGATTCCATTGTCATCAAGTGGTGTAGGAATTCTGGATGTGGAGTCAGTCTACCTATACTCCCTTACCCAAAAATAAGCAGCAGAAGCGTTTGTTTATGCAGGGGTTCTAGCAAATGCCCGCTGTCTTCCCCTGCAAAACAAACATACCATTTCCATAAACACTCTAGGTATGCAGCTTCTACCCTGTTTGAAGTGCATGGTGTTCTTATATGAAGAGGCATAAATCAGTCCTCACTTTTAGGAGCGTGGCTCTCTTCCAGATAGACACTTTAGAGTGTGCTTGTTTTGACATGTAACAGGTTATATTCCAAACTCCAAACACTAAAAGTTTCTTACTAGAATATGCATTTAGAACAAAACTGACATTTTTTTTGAATGCAGACAGGAGACCCATTAGATTGTGTAAGTAGTCTGCTTGAAGAGGAGAGAGAGGAGAACGCCTGGATTGCATTTATGGACTAACAGAAGTGAACCATTTGTGTCAATGCTTCAAGCCTTATTCTTTTTTTAACCTGATCCGTTATCAGAGCAAAATAGAGATGAACAATGGCTCTTGGAAATGGATATGAGAATCATATGCAGAACAGGGGCTACTGCAATGTGCACAACTATAATTAACTTCAAAGGGAATGAAATCTATGCACCAGCTGGCAGTAGGACAGGGACTTTGCCTCTTGAAATAAAATAACACCAAAGGTGGCCTTTCTAGTCACATTTCTAATGTGGTTAGAGCCCCTTTCATTCCTCTGTTCCTAATCCTTGCTCATCTCCATACACTTTCTTTTTTAGTACTATTAAGCGCATCCTAGGAAGCTTTATTTTTCCTAAAACTGACACGTATTCTACTTTCCACGTGCCCTCTTTATTTTCTAGCCTTAATGCTAGGAATTTTTGCCACTTGCCTTTTGCTAGGTGATTGCTGATTTACTATGTAACCATAATCATGTACAATAAAACTGGTAATTGCATTACCGGTAACTCCTTTCTTCCATTTTGAGATGCTTTTGTCATAACTACTCATACGTATTTACACTAGTTCATCACACACTGTTTAACTACTTTGCTGGTATGTTTTCTACAAGCATGTGTGTATATATGTGTTTTGTTACAGTATTGAAATAGAATATGGTCACCCGTACATTAAATTGATGTAATGCAAGTTATACTTGCAAACAATCTATGGAAAATTTGTTTTTCTAGTTGTTACTTTAGTCAGTCTGGCTATTTCTTTTACCTAGTAAGATCTGTAGAATCTAACTACTTTTTTTTTTTTTTTTTTTACACTTGATTCAAAACTTGGTGTTGGTTGAAGGTTGCAGTTAAAACTTCTGAATTCCTCTCATACCTTTTCAGGTGATACAAATTTCCTCTTGAATGTTTCTTTTACATGAGAAATATTGTGCTTTTTTTTTCTTCACGCTGAGTTTAATCATTTTGACTACATAGATAACTTGTCAAATTTTAACACGTCACTGTTCTGTTCAATTTTCTGAGCACCAAAATGAATTCTTCATGAATTTCCCTGTATTTCCACCATAGCTTTATTAGAGGCAATGACAAAAGATCTGCATAAGAACTTCTGATGACTTCTGCAAGTACAGAATCATAGAATATCTCAAGTTGCAAGGGACCCATAAGGATCATGGAGTCCAAATCCCTGTTCCTCACAGAACTACCTAAAACTAAACCATATGATGAAGGGCATTGTCCAGGGGCTCCTTGAACTCTGACAAGCTTGGTGCCCTGACCACTCCCCTGGGGAGCCTGTTCCAGTGACCAACCACCCTCTCAGTGAAGAATCTTTTCCTACTGTCCATCCTGAACTTTCCCCAATGCAGCTTGAGTCCATTAGGATGTTCCTAGATGACTGAAGGACTATGCCTTCAACTCTAAACCTTCGTTCGCTTTCCCCTCCGCTTTTATCATTTTCATTATGCCTGACCAAAGTTTGCAGGTCTCTTTCTTGTAAATAAAAATCTTAATTTTAAAATGACTGTTTAAATACAGTACTTCACCTGTTTCAATGAGTCCAAATTCTTAAAGATCCGAAATTATTTATATACCTTATCCCTTTGAAAATTAATTGGATAAAAAAGCTCTCAGCTTGAGGGACGTGGGTTTTGATATATTTAGATGTCTTGTAAGACTGCATGAGCAAGTTTGACGTCTCCCATTTATGTACAGATGTACTCCATATGGATATAAGAATATGCCTCTCTCTTACAGACTAGTAAAAAGGTGTCCTTTATTTTTCCCATTTTGATGTGTTGTATTGAAGTGTGCTTATCTGAAATTAATTTTATGCCTCTAACTTATTCTATGTCCAGCTTTAAAGAGAAGGAAATTGTGCAAATTAAAAGGATGTTATTTAAAAGGATGGGCTTTTTTCTCCCTACATGTTTATTGAGGGAAAGACAAATCAGCAGAAGGCATGCTCTGTCAAAGTGCACTGAGGGGGCAAGAGTTCATCATGTCCCGGGGTAAACCAGCTTCCTAACCCTTTTTGGGTGACTTTTCAACAGTGACGCCCAGAAGCAGACCCCACTGTTTGAAACAGCTTCTCAGGTTGCAAAACCTTGCTGACCTAATCCAACAGCTGGATGTCACCTAAACTGGTAATCCTGTTCCCCTTTCCAATTAAAACTGTGGCTATGTAGTCTTGCCTTCTCCCTTGCTTTGACCCTGCTACTGACTAGTCAGCCGGCGCACTTTGCTAACAAAAGAGATAATGATGGATTTATATGATTTTTATTTTTTTCTTCCCCACCACTGGCTTAATTTTCTGTCTCAGGAGATGGATGTGGTTTGTTCTGTTGTCAGTCAAGCACTTAGAGGTATTTCAAGGTAGAGTGGGGGGTGCCTGTGAAGAGGTGAGATGAGGAAAAGCAGCAGTGATGCCTCACCTGTTACCATTGGGGTCCGTCTTGTGCCACTCTGCCCTTGTGCTGCAAACCCACGATTGTGCGTGGTGGTCTGTCTGCTAGGTGCTGTGGTACCAGCCTTGCACAGGCATTACAGACCTCTAAGGCAGCATAAATACAGAGCAACCAAAAATTGTTGCTTGCTAGCTTATTGAGTTAAAACGTCTGGGCTCTGGCTTAGGCAAAGGCCTGTGTCAGTGCTGAGGAGTCAAGCCAACGGCTGGGAGCTGGGTCCGTCTGTCCCTCTTAGGGGCAACAGCATCTCCTGGGACTTGAAATAAGAAGATCCTGTCCTACTTGGAAAGGGCTGATCCCTCCCAAAAGAGTGTTTTAATGTTTGTGAAGTCCTCTCTTACCTACTACTTGTGCTCCTGTTTAAGTTGATCTACCCAACCTTACATTCTGATTTGCAACATTTCATTAAGATGGATACTGTTCCTACTTCTGAACCAGCTACCATAATTCAAAAGAGCCCATCTCTAGCCAGGTTTCTTCAGATGTAATTCCAGAGCCATGTTCTTTGTGCCTTAATTATGCAGTATTCGCTGGGGCTTCAGTAGGAGTTTTGTCTGTGCAAGTGATGCTGAATTAAGGTCTCTAGTTTACAGGACTAATTACTCAGTACTTTGATTAGCCTCAAATACTCCAGCAAAATTTTGCTGTTGGATACATGTGTGTAATTACTGCTGGAGATGGTAGTACTGCAAGAAGCCATCTCAAGGCAAAATTGGTTTTATTAATATCTTTATAAATTAAAGCTAGTGACTTTTTACTGTTTCTTACTATTCTTTCACACGACATAATTTGTATCCAAAATGGTGTGAAAAAGATAATAAGTTAAGGAAAAACCTGTACTTTATATTACTGCTATTGCCCCCCTGTGTTTTTTGTTCCCAAATGCTACCTGTAGCTGCAAATGGCTGTTGTCATGAGGCACTTCTCTCCCCCCCACCACCTCTCTGCTACACATTGGCTTTCTCAGTGGACTTTTACTCTTGGTTTTCCCAGAAGGTTTCAGTGTCTTTCTCAGCATCAGTAGCAATTAAAATATCTCCCAGAAGTGCAGATTTTACTTCCAGCTGTGTTCTACAAGTGACTTGAAAAGACTTAATAACTCATGCAGAAAGTGGCTTATATTCCAGGGGAATTACTTAAATGACTTGATTTCTTACTTCAACTCTGACTTCAAAGTGGATTCATATGGCACCCACACCACAAATTCGGTCTTTAATTCAGAGGCCAAAATGATATCAAACAGGAATGAAAAGTTCCTCTGCTGTCCTCTCCATCAGCGCAGGGAGCTTTCTGCTCAGGGGAACTCTGATACCCAAAAAACTTCTTAGAGGCCACTTGTTCAGCTGCTCTTCCAGCTGCCTGTGAGAGCAACCTACAGAGCAGTGCTACTGGATGCTGGAGAAGTCCCATTATGATAAATTATACATGATAGTCATACCTGCTGCTCCCTATCTGGTGCTCTTTGAGTTCAGCTAGAGTATATTTGAGGCACTCGGTACCTCTTGCAAACTCCCCTTTCATAAATTATTACTAGTTGGAAATAGCTTAATGTGCAGTAGTGCTTAGAACCGCAATTCCCATTGAAGTCAGTGAGTGCACTTACAGCATCAAGTACATCTCCCAGCAATGCTTGCGGAGATCAGGTATCTGGTTCTGATTTAATTCTTTTTTTTTTCTTTTTTTTTTTTTTGCTTTCATGGGTAGGCATGTTAGGGCAAGAAAATTTTTTTTTTTTCAAATTTTTTGAGACTTCTTCATTTACAAGTACTGCCTGTTCTCTTTTTTTACATGGTGAATGTTCTTTTCCTCGCTGTTTCGAGTGTAAATGAAAGATGACCCAAGTAAATCTTGTAAAGGAGCGCTGTTGAAGTGACCATTAGAGAAACGTCCCTGTCGCACTTCATCAGATACGTGTTGTAACCTGAAGAAGCTAACAAAGCTAGTGACCTTTCTGTTTAATATTTTCAAGAATGAGATCTTCTCCAAATGTTGATTTTGCTGTTTATTTTAAAAAATAGAAAAAAAAGAAAAATAGCAAGCTGTAAATTCCAAACTATTGTGTATTGTTCCAGCCCACCCTCAGATGTCAATGACAGATCTTAGTAGCCTTAAAAAAACAAAATTGATTTTGTCTTTTGTTTTGTCACTTTCCCTCAAAACTCAGGGTACGGGAAAATTCTTTGCAGATTGTGATTTCCACTTTTTTTTATCTTAGCCAACAGGCTTTTTATACCACCTTCGATACAGACCTCTTAGAGAAGAAAAATTAGTGTTAATGGAGGAAATGGAGTAGTTAGATACCTAGTAAGTCATAATGATTTTGCAATTTTGAGTTAGTTTGGATAAAAAAACATGTTCCCTGAAGGAAGCAAAATGTGACAGGTTGCCTAGTGCAACTGAGTGCTGCAAAATTTGGGAGGCGTGGGGGGAAAGGACATGACACAATTTGAATTTTCCCTTGTTTATTTTTCTCTTTCTCTCTCTGTCCAACCTGTTGCTGATAGACAGTGGATGAAACAGAAGCGATGGCTGTCATGTGTCAGTGGCTGATGAAGTGTCATTTTTGTTATTCAAGGGCCATTCAACTCCACACTGTTTTTCTGGTCAGTTGTTCCTGTCATTCAAATTATTATTACAGTAAATGTTAAAACAATGCCATCTAATACTGCAGCTCACTTGGTATATTTAACTTGATTTATTGTGGTTCATTGTCAGGAAGCTTTGAGGGATAATTACAGCTACCTTTAGCAATTTAATCAATGTAAAAATTTATTAATTAGCATCAACAAATTTATCCCCAATTCTAATCTCCAAATCAGTTGCAGCTGTTTATTGAAGAATATTCTCACAATTTATTTTGAATACTCTTTTCTCTTGAACCTGATGAAAAGGTAGCGGAGCTTCACTGGTAGGACCAAACCCAAGGATTTGGCTGCCTTTTTTTTTTTCTTTTTTTTCCTCCTCCTTCTCATGTCTGTGTGTTTTTGCATAACATGGGACAAGCAAAGCAGCAGGATGAAAGAGACAGTCTCTGAGCATCTGCTGTTACCTACAATGCAAGAAGAAGCTCTGGTTGGCTGGGGAAAGATGCTGCCATTTTACCTCATCCCCCAAGGCTTCTAAATTCTGTTTCTTTCAGGTATCATAAGGAAAATCAGGCATTTCTAAGGTTTTTGCATTGATCTGGTATCTGAACGTCAATACATTTCCCTTCTCAAACAGAAAGCACGAGTCTCAGTTCAGGAAGAAGTATCTTGGTCTGTGGTGTGAGGGGCTGCCTGGTAGGATAATGGTTACCCCACCTCAGGTTTTCTTTCTGCCTAGGTCAAAATATTTTTACATCCTTTATCACTCATTGAGGCAAAGCTCAGATACTTGAACTTGTTCTTCCGGCACCCAGGTATCTGTCTTTGCTTGCTTTTCTTGCTCCTAAAAAACAGTTTCATGGAAAGCATTGTTGAAATGGAAGTATCTGCATGAAATGTGTTGAGTTTGAGCTAGCGTATATTTAAAGACTGTACAGGTCGACCTTAGTGCTTAAAGTTGGTCAAGGAGAGGAACTACAGAAACAAAGTGGCAAATAGACTACAATAGAGTTAATGCAGAATAGGGTGTTTTGCATCCAGTATGGGAGGTACTGTTTATTTTGAGCTATTTCATACTTTAATTTTGTTACTGGTAACTGGTCTGGGATTTGAGTCTCTCATTTTGACTCATGAAAACTTAATTTTGCATGACACAAATGGGAGGTGATGAGTGTATGTTTCAAATATTCAGAAAGATGCTAAGGAGGACCCCATCCTGTGTTAATGGAAGTCCTGCTGCTACTCTTCTGTAGTGGGAAAAGCAAAGCTTGAGCAAGGGGTGCATGGATAAGTGCTCCCATTAGCGTTATGTAGGGGATAACATTTCAGCTAATGTAGCAGGCTCATTTCCTCCTAATGCCCTCTCCTGTTCTTGGTCTGTTCTTCCCCTTCCTGTCTTGGTGTTAGAGGGAAGGCTGCAGAGACTTTTATTGGCCTTTACTATGGCTAAGGAGTGGGCGTAGACCATCATTGCACTTGGTTATCTTGTGCTGGTGTTGTCATGCACAAACTAGAAAACAGGCTTATTCTATTAGCTCATAAAGATTACCAGAACCCCTGGAGTTCCTGCAACTTAAGTGACAGGGGGCAACAGAGATATCACAACATTCCCATAATTTTAATATTTTTATGTACAAGTCTTGCATCTGTTATTGAACTGGTGTGGTTTATCTTCTGCTGTAATATATACTCAAACCCTGTTATGGGGTGATGTATGTTTGAGAACTTTTTCTAAGCTTAGTTCTGAATTTCTGGCTGAGCTAACTTCTATAAAATAGAGAGATTCAAAATCAGGTAATTAACGTGCAAAATAGAGAGCTCTGCCATGGTATGTGTCTCTGTAGTAAAGAGTCTACATGTAGAAGAAAGACGAAAAACATTTTGTAATCTAGTCCTTACATGGTTTTGGAGAAGAACTGGATGTGGTTTTTTGAGCCCTTAATTTTTAGATCAACTGCATGCAGAAAAATCCTGTAAAAGGCCCAGCAACAACAAGGTTGGATCCTAAATTGTGGGAGGATAGCTTGAGGGTCACTTTGCAATTTCAGTTTTCAGTGTCACTGTTTTGGTTTTTGGGACTCTCCATGGAACCTCTGAGACTTTTGCCTTTTTACTTTCCAGCTACTGTCGTTGCTTTCCTGTGCATGTTTACCTTTTTGGTGGCATTGGCTAGCCTGCTCACTGCTGCAAAAGCAAACTGAAGCAGGTCAAGCGTTCTGCTCAGTGAACACTCTGCCATGTTCATTCCTTCAATGTGGATTTCTTCTTTTGCACTTGCCTGTCTGCCGTGGATTGCTATCAAGCCATTCCCTTCTGGGGCTGGTTCTGTGGCTATGCTCACCTTGGTCTTTCTTCATCTTTTTTGCTACAAATGATGCTGCAACTTCTATGAAATGGTTAGAAACTTGTTATAAGAATGTAAGAAACAGCAAATCATTAATCTTTTTGGTGCTCTCCGCTGGCTTCTGTACTGATTTCCTTGGCCATCACTGTTCCTATTTTACTTGCAGAAGTTCGAAGGCGTTGCTTTTTGTCTAGTTACTAATTTTCTCCAGTACTTCTTAGAATAACACCCTGTAACATATACACCATCCAGATGCAGTCATGCACGTGTCCGCTAATCCCTAGTGGATACTAGCTTAGTGAATCATTTCAGGCACTCTGTTATAACAAAAATATGTAATGCGACTATCTGCCCTTCAAGAGGGCAGATATCCTCAACTAGAGACATACCCTGGTCTTGCTTGTGTTGGTGTAAATCCAGAATCCCTTTATACTCGTCAGTGGCCTTAATATAGATTAACTCTATTTTTAAATGGCATCAGGATTGGGCCAGTTGCATGTGGCCTTGCATCTTAAATGGCATTAATAGGCTAGTAGGGAGTTCACAAATGCTAAGTTTTCTCAGGTGGGAGCACTCTGGCCATATTTGCATTATGAAGTTCAAAACTGATAACGTGCTGTAACTTGACTTTGTAAGCCAGGATCATATTTCCATACCTTGTGGAGTTGTGTTGTGAAGTAGCACATTCATTAAATTTTGTTCCCAGTTATGTTTAGATAGCATTGTGGAGGGGCAACTTGGAGCAGTATTTGTCTCCATTCTTGAGAGATGGCAGTGGGTATAACTTGGAGCAGAATATGAGATGTACTGCCTATTTCTAAGACAGAGAAATTTATTTTAATAATTGTTATTTTAAATATTCAACAGACTATCTGTGAACTTCTATAGGATATCATGACTCTTTATTTTGCATGTGTAAACAATAAAATAGCAATGATTGAAAAATCTGTTCAGATTTGAAAGATTAAATATCAGCATATATAAGTCCCCCTGTAGAACACAGTTTTGCGGCTGTAAAATCAGGACAAATGAAAATGGAGACTTGGTTGGTAGTGCTTGGGGTGTTAGGTCTTTGGAGGGGTATCCTTGTGATCTGTTTCCCCGTGGCTTACAGGGAAGAGACTGAGTCTAGGTGGGGACAAAAGAAGACAGGAGTTCCTGAGAGAATAGGATGGGTAATTAAAATTACTGAGTGTTACGTAACTTAAAGCAAGAACAGTCCATCTTTTCAGTGAGGTATGTATGATTTGGAATGTACACTTACGTGGCTTTGACCCTTTTTCAGTCGTTTAATATAAACTTCTGCGTTAGCTTTTGATGTAAGGCTTGTGAAGCTTCTAGAGAGGGAGCCAGGGCGAGGGCATGAAACAGACAGTATCCATCCTACAAAATCCAGGAACTGTATACGTATTCTTGAGCTCCACCTACAGGCAAATTAATGCTATGTCTAAGAACGGGTAGGTTTATATGGGCACCATGCCCACAGCTAACATCGCTTGCATATTTTCACAGCATGGTTATGTTAGAGTGGTGCTCTGGGGGGATGCTATTCCCTGTTTCTCAACATAGCTTTGAGCATTGTGCTGATAACTTTATATTGCTGGCAGTGCTGCTGTTGGCACGTCCAAGGCTAGCTTGGGTATCTGTGTCTGACTTTCTGTTGCACATAGATGTGGCCAGCCTTGACTGGTTTGCACTGAGAGCAGGTGCACGTCGAGAAGCTGCCTTGGACAGATCGCTTAATTTTTTTCCCCTGACTTTCTTGTCCATGAGTTGAAAATAATGCTTTTCAAAATACTTAGAAAATCTAGGCACAAAGGGTGCTCCATAGAAAGCCTTGGCACATTTAAATGAAATAGCCTACATGGTGATGAGGATGGAGATATGGGTCTAATGTCCAGCTGGACTGTGTCCAATTAGGATGATCATCCTCTAAGTTTAGAGGAACTGCCTTTTGTGAGAGGCACTACTCTTCTTTCTGAATTGCATGGTGGTTCTTAGACAGAGTGTTAAAGACTCAAAATGTGATCAGACTAACTTTCCAACCTTCTGTAAGTTTTCTCACCTCTATATACCTTTGAACAAGTTTCTTTCCTCTTCTCCACTTCAACAATGTACATGTATACTTAGCAGTAGTCAAATAAGACCGGAAGGAACGAAAAGTTAAAGCTTCTACCACTGTCATCTTCTCCGGCTGGTAGAAAGAACCCACCAGGACATATTTTATGCCTTCTGCTCCTGAGTTCCCTACTGAGGAGGTTAGTAAGAGTGATGCCCCTGCCATGAGCACCCCTAGACCACTGGAGAAAGGACAGGTTAGTGATTCCTTCTCAAAGTTCACTACAAAATGTTACTCCTCAAGGTGATCAAGGAAATGTAGGAGAAAAGAGAGGTTATCCCTGGGGTTGTATGCTCACTAACTGCATTGGCTGCTGTGCTATCATTTGCTTCATCTAAGCGGATGTTGAATTACTATTCTAGGACTTCCGAGGGTTATCATCTTCCTTTTTCCTCCCCTCCTTATCCTCCTCCCCGAAGATGGTACTTATACTTTGCCCATGTCTTTTGCCCTGGTGCTTTAAGAAGTAAGCAAAGCAAAGTGATATGACTCCAGATGTGAGAACTTGAAGGAAGATTCAATTTGCATTCTTAGGATTGACTGTTAGAGATGTTGGAAATGCTGTAGTTTTGACTTTTTTATTGCCTGAAATTGGTTTAGTTGCTCTAAATTATACTTTTACTCTAGGCTGCTATACCCAAGGCTTGTTCTCTGTTAATCAGCAGCAAATACAGTAAGCCACTGTGGACCTTGTGTGTAGAGAAAAATCAAACTGATGAAATGGATGAAGATGTAATCAGAGCCATTCTTCTGCTCAGAGTGAATATTAACAACAGTATTTTATGGTAAACTATAACTGAGGGCATCAACTCACCAGGGAAAATCATCTTTTTTGACAAACAGGCACATGTTGGTGTTGCATTAGATGCTGACAGAAGTAATATTAGCTAGTTTTCACCAAGTCTGCCTTTATGCATTTGTGTCTATAAAAGACTATTTTATGATCCAAAAGAATATTTTTGTGAAAATGCTCCAGATTCCAATTTGATTTCCCCACTTGCTTTCTCTTGTTAAACAGGTTTCATCTCTATTCACACTTTTTGCAGCTACAAGCATAGCCTATATACATATTTCTCTGTACCCATACATATTGAGCTAAATCTGCTTTGCCAATCGCAACATTATCAGAAGCTTTTATGTGAAGGTAAGCTTGATTTTTGGTCCAAATTTATATTTAGATTATTCAGTCTTTCATTCTTATATATCTGAATCTGAGTAATTCTGTTGCCGTTGGTGGCAGTGCATCTCAGTTTCACAGTTGAAATAGAGAAGCAGGTTATGACTCTTAATTTCTTTTATTGTTCTGTTGCACTTGTAACAGAGCAAAGAACTTCAGTCCAGAATATGGCAACAAAAATGGCAGTGTTAGTTTAAAAAAACCAACCAAATGAAAAAAAAAAAAAACCACACCTTTTGTTATCGGGGACGTAAGTATGGCAGTACAAAAAAGCATTGGTTCCATTTAGGATTATACAGAAGAAAAATTTTCTGTGTGATTTTTGGGGTTAGTTGGGTTTTTTATTTTCCTGTGCAGTATGAAATTGTTTGATGCAGAAGCAACAAAAGGAGGAATGACCACTATGATTTCATGTAATATGAGAAAGAAAAACAGAAAAGCACATGCAGTAGATGAATGCAAAGATGGAAACGGCTGAGACCCTTGTTCCTTAAAAGAAATCCCAGTAATCTGCAATTCTATTTTGTCTGTGATGATTCATCTCTCTTCAGAAGTTTCTCAACAACGACAACTGTTATATGCTGTCTTTGAAACCCACATGCTCCCGCTAGAAGCAGGGATTGAATCAGCATGGAATTTGGCTTATCAGACTGTGTCTGGGAAGCCAGCAGTTCTTGTCATGCCAGATTGCATCTGGATTAAAAACTGAAGAAAAATGTAGTGACACATTGTGAAAAGAAAAAGACAAGCTTTATTGGCTTCAGTGAAATCTCATAATCAGATAAATGTTTCATACTCTGGTTATTATAGTTATTTAAGTAGTAATTATTCATTAAATGTGTGCTTTAAAGTTAATGTTGTTGGAGATATTTCAAGTATCAGAGATGTGCAAGTCAGTCACTTCTCATATTGAGGCATCTTCTGATCCTCATAAGATTTATCATGCTTTTTGATGTGTGTTTATGAAAATTAGGATGGAAGAATATTTTGTCCAGTAGCCAAAAACAGAAAACAATTCTATTTGTATTCGTGTCTTAGGAAGACATTGAAACGGTGTCCTAAACTAATATGGTTTTAACCAAGCAGTGGCTTGTTTATCTCACTCCTAAGAAAAACTGAATGCTCTTAAAGTGTACATTAGTAGTCTGGACAGAAAATTAGTAAGTAAAAGTTCCTATTTTTATTTACAGGAGGTTAAGTTGGGTAAAACTGATTCCCTTTCCTGAAAGGAGTCTGACAAGCAGTCCTGTACCTCTTTCTCAACAAGGATAAAGAGATCACTTCAGTGGCTGCAAATTAAATACTAACCTAGGAGAAACTGGATGATTGCAAACATCCTCTCTTGAACATTTATCAAAAGCATTGCTGTGGAAATTAGCTATTTCTAGCTAATCATAGCTAGATTATAAAGAATGTTAGTTTAATGGGGATGTGCACTGCAGGGCTGAAGGCTGAGATGTTTTGACTTGAAGAAAACAGCATCAGAGTTGGCAAGGGTCTTGCAGATAAAAGACAGAAGGAAAAATAAAAACTTAAATAAATAAAAACTAAAAATTGAAAGTGTTCTCAGATGTTTGCCCTCAGTTTTTCGAAAAACCAAAGCACAGTGAGTTGGTTAAGTCCTAGAGCATCCCACCACTGGAGTTAATACGTCACTGATGACAGTAATGCTGATGTTAAAGAAGGCACATATAATGAACCCCTAGGCTTAATTTGCAGATGAAATTATGGAAATTCATTTCTGTGAATATTGCTGTGAAGAACAGATGAAATAATTGGTTTATGCTAGGGCTTTTGAAAAGAACTGGCCAATGGAGGTGGAACAAAAGCTCATGCAATGTGGGATGATCTGGGACGCGGGAGGAACTAAATGTCTCTCAGCTTCCTTGGCACCAACTGATTCTTGGGCACAGCTGGCCTGCCCATGTGCATGTGGGTTCCTCCCCAAGTTAAAGGGTTTGCTCTGCTGCTTTCCTGTAGTTCTGAAGCTCTTCTGGGGCTTTCTATAAATGATAGTTGGGTACATCAGGCTCTTACTTGATTCTTCAGCAAAATGGTGACTACTGGGATGCGTGAGGATCTAGGCTCTTTGCTGTAATGAGTCAAGGCAAACAGGTTGTTATCTAACCACTGGCGCAGTTACAGGGATTGAGATTTTTGTTGTTCTTGGCTTTTATCAGACGAGTTTAACATGCTCTATCCTTGTTTTAATTTTCAGTTGGGGTAGATTTTCCTGCTGCTTTCTTAGTGATCAGATGGTACTGCAGTCATGGAGTGTGCAGGCTCACCTTGGGTTAAACTGTTTCCTCTGCTTCAGATTTTGTGCAGACCAGATTTAAATTCATAGAACTGTAAAATACCAGGTTGGAAGGGACCGCAAGGAGCATCTGGTCCAACCTTCGACAGTGTTTGTTTAGGATTCTGTGTTCAGCATTTTATATTAGATGAGAAGCCACCCTGCATTTAAATTATTCAGTCTTTAGGACTGATGATAAAATTTCAATCACCTTCTAGCATGTTTAACTTATCCCAAAGGATGCTTACAGGTGAAAAAATTCACATCCACTTGGATTTATAGATCATTGGATTTGTTTTGTCAATGAGTGCCTCTGTCCTCCTTGTCTTCTGATGTATTTTTGTGTTGCCCTGCAGACAGTGGGCAGAAATCAGGGTTTGGGTATGAAAGTAATAAATTCCATTCTCTTCAAACTGACCAGACTGACAACAAAATAAAATAGCATAGAAGCACACAAGTTGTATTCCTGACACTAAAGAAAAAAATAGATGGCATGTCCTGCAGGTTATTCAGTTGGTGCTAAGTGTGAAGTCAGTAAGTATTATAATTATTTCTGATATTTAACCAGGTATAATGAAAAGAGATGGTGTTAATTATGAAGTGACAACAGGGTTGAAGTGGGGGTTTGGGGGGGAAATCTTGAACTGGATATCTGCCTTTCCCATCGCACAGTGCAAAAATGCTTCCATCCCACGCCAGGATAAGAGCCAAAGCCTCCCAGTGTTTGAATAAAACAAGTTAAAATTTGTTGGGATCCTTCTAGGACCAGCCTTTTCAGGCGCTGACCTGGGCCTGCTTGGAGTGGGAGAGGGTGGTAGGGGCAGCTGCCTGCAGCAGCATGGATGTGGTTTCATTCGGAAACGTCCAGCCTGCTCTGGCCTTTGCAAAAGAGTTCGGTCAGGGCAGTTGTGTTTCTCCCTCCAAAGGGAAGCCCCACTGGGCACAGCGAACACAAAACAGTGGGGAGGTTTGGGCTCCTGCGCTTGTTCTGGCTTCACGGCTACTTCAGCCAGAAGAAATGGCCCCAGCAAACTGGCTGGTAGACTGCAAGTCACTTTCGTTCGTTACATGTTCACCCTTCTGCAGGCGAAGATCATCAGAGAAAAAAGTTGTCTCTGTGCTGTGTCCCAGTCCTGAAACCAGATGGACAAAGCCAACTGGTGATCTCTATATAGTGGCAGCCTTTAATAAGAAGATGCTTGGGAGATGAATGGTGATTGAAGTATCACCACTGAGAAGTGATTTATTGAGCCAGTGCTTTGAAACTCTTTTTATATGAAACCACTAAGTGAAATGGCCACATCCCATGCCCCTCAGAGGGGCAGTAGCTTCATACAGCTTCATGCTGAAGTGCTTTTACTGGGCTGGTGGTTACTTTGGCCTTCCATGGTGACATGAAGTTCTCTGAGAACCCCCTAATGGACTTTGGGAGGGTGGAGGGAAAAAAAAAAGAGGCGGTAGCTATAATTTCCAGCCTCTGACCAGACCTGCATGCATATACTTCCAGAAGGACAGCACAGATAATATATTTTATTTCTTCATATCTAGTAGAAGCTTTCTCTAGTGCTACTGAGGGAGGGACAGAAATTCGAGGCTATGCATTTTTTTCTACATCATGCAGGTGTCTGTACTTTTTTTTCTTTTTTTCTTCTTGTGAATCTGGATCTCATTATGTTTTGAAATATCATTTCCTGACTGACTCAGCAGTTATCTGCATGGTAAATGTGAGGAACAGGGGGAGGGGACTGCTTTTTATCTGGTGAAAATTTAATGAGGTATGCGTTTCTCTCAGCTCTTAGTGGGAATAAAACTTTCTTTATAAAAGTCTCTGAGAAATTTATCCAACTGAGAATTATTGGATTGTGGAGACTTTTTTACTCATTTACTGGCTTAAAAAAAATTTAATGTCTAGCAGTTAGTTATACTGTGTAATTGTGCAACACACCCTAGAGGACTATGAAGCCAAGGCATAGTTATCTATGTATAATGCCAGGTATCTCATCCATGATATGAAGTAATCCTAATTTCCTCATGCTTTCAGAAATTCACGTGTAAGGGAGCTGTGAAGAATCAAAGCATCCACGTTAAAAATAAGTTGTCAAGCACCTTGTTTTGATCTGGTTTTCTTGCTTTTATAATAATAGTTTGGAATAATTATTTTCTATTTTATACATCTATTTATGGTGTTTCTAAATGAAGAAGGATTATAAGTATGTAACTTGAATTAAGATTTGGTTTCTTCATCAAGTTTCAGACTGACAATATTTTTGGATGATTTTGAAGTTTATCAGGTAAAAATGAGGAAAGAAATATGGGATTGAATCTTTAAAACTACATGTAGCTTGATGTCTTGAGGGGAAGAGCTGACTAATGAAAGTCAACAATAGCATGTCAAATAATCATTTATTATAGCTATAGGTGACCAGCTGTCAGATGTGTCTACGCTGAATTACTTAACCATTTCTGAAGATTTTGTGTTTCTTTTACTCATTTGAGGTGAGGGGATCATGCTGCCATTTTCATTACCAAAATCTGTACTTACATGCAAGTTTGGAGAGTGCCTTGGAAATGTAAAATGAATAAATCCATGCAGTTTGCCAAGAACCTGAAATGGTTGTTTTAAAGCATATGTCCTTGCTTCTGATTATCTGTCACAAACTAGGGAAATGTCAATATGAAAGGTAATTTTTTTTTTAGAGGACTTAGAAAACAGAATAAATTCCTGTCTCTTGTCCAACTGTTGTATGCAGACACCAAATAATTTTGAAGATACCAACGTTGTTTAAAATCAGGTTATAATTTTTTTGTGTGCTCTGGAGGAGGCTGCCCAAGCCAAATTAATTGGTAAGCTGTTACATAATACACTTTATCAGCTATTTATTGCATAGTTAAATCTCACTATTGTCCCCGTTCTTTGTTTTGATACCTCCATGTGTAGGCCTTGGTACTTATAACCATCTTCTTGTTTCCATGGCTTCTCTTTCCCACACAGGCACTCACACTTCCGACTTTTTAAAGTAGCGTAGCAATGCTAACATTGACTCTCAACAGAAAAAGGTTGATACCTGTCCTCTGGATTTGCAATTCAAACAAAATACCATGTTTTAGGAATACGATTTACCTTATCCTTACAATGTGTATACGTGCTTACTTCTCTGATGAGGTATTATTGTGTTACCCACGTTGGCCTTTGCATAAATGTGTATACGGGGGCAAGGTTTAGAAGAACTGGATGTGTGAGGAAGCAATGCATAGTTATAAGTTAAAGCCTAAGAAGGAAGCTGAGAAGTGCTGTGCTCTCTCCCATGAGGCCTGAAGACAGTGGTGTCTTGAATCTGTTTTGCTGTTAGAGCTGGTGTGTGAGGATAGTGGGCTGTGTAACTAAAATGATCCTAATGCTTGCTGGTTTGAGATCTTGTAGGAGGTCACTTCAGTAAGGGTTAGTCATTAGCACTGATTAGTTACTGAATATAGAGACACAAATTACTTCCTATCCCTGGATTTACCAGATTCATCATCACCACAAGGCAGAAACTGGTCTTTTCATTTTTAAGAAGGTCCAAAACCAGATTTCCAGTTTCACTGACACATGGTCAAACTGCAGACCTGTATCAGATTAAACAAACAATTTTTGTATGTCCCTCGTCGTCTTGCAGTCAGTTTTGGTGGGAAATAGGAATGGGATGCTTGGTCTGCATGGAGACTGAGAAAATACATTTGTCTGCTCAGCACATGCTTACCTTACTGCTTAGCTGCAGGGGGGGAAAAAAAAGGTCGTTGTGAAAAGATTCATGTGTAAAGATACTCCAGCTGCCTCTGCACAATCCAGCTCCAGGAGCATTAGCAAAGAGTGATACTAGCTAGGGCAGACTGTGGCTGCAGTCTGGTGTCAGCATGGTTGTTCCCTCTAAGGTAGCTGGGATCTGCTGGCAGGGGTCTGGCAGCTCATCCTGAGCTCTGCTGCGGTGGCTGTGTGGTTACCAGTACCCGAGTTAGCGTGTGTGTGTCCACAAGGGACTTCAGTCGCGCTTTTAGGGTGTAGACACACCGCTTAGACATTTCTGAAGGTGTGTGTGCCTCTGCGTGTGGGTGCGAGCAGCTTGCTGCAGATGAATTGCAGGTGGACTAATCATGAAAGTTACCAGCATCTCAGGATACAGTCAGACTTTTCTGAATTTCTCCGAGGTATGTTCGCTATCTCTGTTCAGAGGTTTATTAATGATGATTAGAGATATTTATGGCACCTTGGTTCTCCATTCTTGCACATGGGAGTGAGTGATATTTTCAGGACTAAAGCGTTGTATTGAATGTTGCCGTTTGCAAGAATGTTAATCTCCTGAAACTCAGTTGTGCTGTGATGACTCACACTTTATACTTTAGTTGCTGCTGCTTATCTGTCTGCAAAATGATACAGTAATACCATGTCATTAACTACTAATACAATAATTCGGGAAGTACGCAGCCAAAAACCTTTAATTCTTACTGTTTCCTGTTTTCTTACCTCAGAAGAATGGTATTTCCCAAGGCATCTAGGAACAATTTAAGCCCACTCTCTTACAAGGATTGGTTTGGGTTTTTTGCTCAAACACCAGAGTTTTCTCATTGTAGGTGATGATTTTTGAACTAGGGCAAATTAAAAATAAAGCTTTTATCTTCATTTTCTCCTGTTAAGACAAAAAGTGATGAAAGGTGTGGCTTTTGTGGGAAATGTGCTTAGTGCCATGTGTGAATTCAAAGAGATTTGAGACATTCTCTCTTCTACGCTATGGATGCAGTAATGAAACTCTAAACAACAAAATAATTGTCTCCCTATTTTTGCTTGCCTGAAGTATTTGTATTTCTGCACTGAGAGCAAAAATATATGTAACTCGAGTAGCATAGTGTAAAGTATATAAAAGCATCTTTTTCCTTCAGAAAAATTGGCCTGTTTACAATTTTGCATATCCTTGGATATTTTGGAAGTTCATCAAAGATTTTATTATCTGCTTGAGGGAATTAACTAGGGCTACTTAAGACTACATGTTGGTGTTATTTTTCTCAGACAGTTGGGTTTTCAATTAATTCTTCCCTCCCTCCCACTCCCCAAAATGCATGATACTTTAGGGTATTTTAGGGCAAAAAAAAAAATCAGATGGCCAAAGGTATAATCCTCTCTTCCCCCTCTCTCTCTTCCCCCTCCACAAATTAAAATGCTTTTTTGACAGCACTACTGACATGTTGCCTGTGAATTGTAACTTGAGTCTTTCTGTTGGGCTCTGTACTCTGCTCTAAGTGGCTAGACCTTCCCAAACCATACTGGTAGCAAGGTACCCCTATCTTTTGCTCCTGTACTGGTTTTGGCTGGGGTAGAGTTAATTTTATTCATAGTAGCAAACACAAGGCTATATTTTGGATTTATGCTGAAAACAGTGTTGATAATACAGGGATGTCTTTGTTACTGCTGAGTGGTGCTTATGCAGAGTCAAGGCCTTTTTTTGCTTCTCACGCTTCCCTGCCAGCGAGAGGCTGGGGATGCACAGGAAGTTGGGAGGGGGCACAGCCAGGACAGCTGATCCCAACTGACCAAAGGGGTATTCCATGCCATGTGATGTTGTCATGGTTTCGGCTGGCATGGTGTTGATTTTCTTGCTAAGCAGTTGGTTTAGTGCTATGATTTGGATTTGGGGTGAGAATAATGTTGGTAGTGCACTAATGTATTTGACTGTTGCCAAGCAGTCAAGGACTTTCTGCTCCTCACACTACCCAGACAGCAAATAGGCTGGGGATGCGCAAAAAGCTGCAAGGAGACACAGCTGGGACAGCTGAACCCAACTGACGGAAGAGATGTTCCATATGATATATCATCATGCTCGGTATATAAAGCTGGGAGAAGGAGGAAGGGGAAGGGCATTCAGAGTGATGGCATTCGTCTTCCAAAGGAACCGTTATGTGTGATGGACCCCTGCTTTCCTGGAGGTGGCTGGATACCTGCCTGCCAATGGGAAGCAGGGAATGAATTCCTT
>VXBO01011879.1:120942-135854 GCA_013400135.1 Rhinoptilus africanus | reverse complement strand
GCAGCGAGTGGGCATTCCTGGGCATTCCTGAACGTCACCCGCGGAGACAACTGGGAGCGCCGCGACAAGGGGGTGCCTCCTGAGCTGGGGAAAAGGGCGGCCAAACAGGGAGGGACACACCAGTCCAGCACAGAAGAGGGCTGAAAGGCTGCCAACCCGCCCATGTAAGCAATGGTCTCCACTTGAAGGATGACCATGGCACGCAGGAGCTCCACAACCACCATGTCTGATGCAGCCTCTCAGATGGAGCTCCCGTGGAAAAATGCTGCTATGCCGGTGACGGATGGCAGTGATGGGCACACCTGTGGGAGAGGTGCCCAGGTAGAGGATCTCCTCCGATCCATGACAGAGCTCAGGGAGGAGGTCAGTAGGCTGAGGAGCATCAGGCTCCTTTTCTGTGGGGGGAGCGGGCCCGGCCCCGCCTGGCTGGGATTTGCCGCCGGGGGGGTCTGGCTGTGCCCTCAGCTCCTCAGCTGCCTCCAACCCCCGGAAGTGCCGGGTACCAGCCCGGGCTGGCCGCTTTGGCTGGCTTTAAAACGCCCCAAAATTGAGCCCCTTGCCGGCATTTTTTGCCATGATTTCCTCTCCCAGTGCAGACTTACCTGCACTGGAGCTGGTCTTCTTGGCGAGTGACCGTTGGCGTGTTTACGCCCGCTCACATCCACTTCAATCACATTCTCATAAGGAAACTTGGATTGCCAAAGTTTCCGGTTTATATTGACCTCTTTCAAAACCTCTAATGAGTTGGTTTCCTCCTGCATTTGCCACCTAGAGAATAATGACATCCTAGGCTCCTTGTAGATATAAGGAAATCAATCTTTTCTTAACATTTGAAAATGGCAAAGTTGGAGTATGCTCTTTATCTATAGAAAGCCTAAGAGGAGCAACAGCATGTGTGTACTCAAACATTTGCAAAAGGATGAACATTTTGTTTGAAAAAATGAGTGGAGACAATGGTAAGAAATACACAGGGTATCAGAAAAGGGCTATAGTTTTTATTTCCATTGTTTTAAAAAGATACAATGCAATACTATTTAGGTACTGCCTGCAGGAAAATGATAACATTATTTTAGTAATTGGCATGTCCAAGTCTCCAAGTATGTTTAAGATGTAGGCTTCTTAAATGTGTGTGAGTAAAGGAGAGATTTAATTTTTCTTTTGCCTTTCTTACTGAAAATCCACTAGGAAAAAAGTGCAGGTTGGAAAAGAAAATCCTCTTTTCAGATAAAGTAAGAACCTACCTTTTTGCTCTGACAAAACAGCGTTAAGTTTTGCTTTGTCTTTAAGGCTGATTGCATATAGGTCTTAATTTAAAGCACATATCTGCAGTATACATGGAATTCTACAAACACATTTGACCTTTGTTGAAATAATAAGCCATATTAAAAATTAAAACAGTCTCCTGTGCACTATGCAGGGAAACCTGAAGCATTTGTCGCCTTTACGCTGCTGTGCACAAACCAACCCCTCAGCACATCAGGTCGTTGTTTTATATCCAAACTACAGGGATTTTTCATCTGTGTGACAAACATTTTAGATTACGTGTCAAATTAGCTGCTGACAAAACGCTGTGGACTTCAGTAAAGTCAGGTCAGCAGAATGCCTGGCCCGGTCTCCCCTGCCAGCTGTGCATGAGGACACCTCTACCAGCTGCCGGTGGATGTCACCGCACATGTGTCCACCTCAGTCCATCTGCACCATGCTCCTGAAGATCACCCCTCAAGTGGTCTCACATAGGTGCTCACCCAGTCGATGTGGGTAACGTTGCTTCTAGAAATTATATTTCCTCGGCTATTTGTTTCAAAGTTTCAACTGTAGAAACACCAACCTTGATGAGGAAATTATTCCAATTATTTGCAGAGAAATGTCATTCAAGTGCCCTTTAATGGAGCCCCTTTATTCTCTTGTGAAACGTTCTATATGGAGAGAGTTTTAACTCACAAATCTAGCCAAATGGAAGCAATTCCCGCATTGAAGAACGATGTGTCCAGGGGAGCTACATAACCTCTGATTAAAAGAGAAGTTAAAAAGCTTTTCTAGGTATTGAAGATGAAGCACCACCAGCTACAAACACTTCTACTGTCTAAAACACAGCATAAGAGATCTGCTAATTACAGAAATGAGAGCGTCAGGAAGCTGACAAACACTGCCTCATCAGGTTCCCTGAATGAGAAATGCCTGGTGCCTGCAGAGAGCTGGCCGTGCACCTTGTGCTGTGGGTGGACAAACCCCTCCAGGAGAGAAAAAAAAAAAAAGTTCAGCTTTTGATCTTTCAATAAGAAATGGACTCGGGGATACAAGCTCCATGGCTATACTGAGAGTCTGCGAGTACCAGGGTCAGAGAAGGAGGAGTGGGAGGAGGTGCTCCCTGCAGCCTTTGGAGAAGACCATGGTGAAGCAGAGAGGACCATGGTGGAGCAGTTATCCACACTGCAACCCATGGAGAACACCATGGTGGAGCAAGACATGCCCTGAAGGAAGCTGCAGCCCATGGAGAGCACTAGCAGGAGCAGGCTCCTGGCAGGACCTCTGGCCACTGGAGAGAAACCCACACAGGATCAGGTTTATCCTGAGGGACTTCAGCCTGTGGGAAGGACCCACGCTGGGGCAGGGAAAAGTGTGAGGAGGAAGAAGCAGCAGAGAGGTACTATTATGGACTGACCAACCCCCATTCCTCATCCCCCCTGTTTTGCTCCGTGGGCAGGTGGGATGGAGGAGGTAGAGAAGTTGGGAAGGAATAAATGAAGGGGGGTGGGAGAAGGGGTTTTAGGGGGTTTTTTTGTCTTTTTTTTCTCACCATGCAACTCTATTTTAATTGGAAATACATTAAATAATTTTCCCCAAGACAAGTCTGTTTTGCCTGTGACAGTAATAGCTAAGTGATCTCCCTCTCTTTATCTCTACCCATGAGCTTTTTAATTTTATTTTCTTCCCTGTCCTGTTGAGGTGGGATAGTGAGAGAGCAGCTGGGTGGGTGTCTGGCAGCCAGCCAAGGTCACCACAACAGCAGTATCCATATATCCAGGATTTGCTGAGATAAGGTTGATGTTTAACATAGGAGACAGTATCTCCCTCTTTGCTGTTCACTCAGAGATGGAGTTCAGAAAGATACAGTAGGGTACAACAATGTGTGTGTGTATAATACACCCCAAAAGACAAATGTTTGCTGCTTCCATGGATATCCCTGGGGCAGCATCTAGTTCCCCAGGAGGAGGGCAAGATGAGCTCCACCTTGATACACAGGGTGCCGGATTCCACTTTTCTTTTCAAATAGCATTCAAAGAAAAAACAAAATTTAAGATCCAGGAAAATGCATGCTCCTCATGACCTAAGAGGAAAAATAAAGGTTTTCATTTACTTGGAGGAATTCACCTCGGGGAATGTGGGGGGGAATCAGATTATTCATCAGATAGTACTTGTCACTCCATCATGAGATAATGCCTTCCACTACCATCTGCAGCGGGTGAGTCAGTAGTATCTGCCCTCCCAGAACACCACTTCTTATTTTTCTGTAAAAGCCTTTTCAGAAACACCAGATGTGCAGTGTGTGAATAGTTTCTAGGTGATCACATCCTCTGTTGTATTGTACCTCTTCCCTCCTACTCTTGTACTCTTGCATTTTATCTAAACCAAAGGAGACTCCTTGCTTGCCTTTGAAGCACCTGACAAGTCATTTGGGTGCTCCTACATAAAACACCCTGTATTTTTGCAGACTGTGCTCTACAAGGAGCAGCACTGCTGACTTTGCAGTAGAGTATTTAACAGACTATTAACGATCTGCTGGAGCTAAAAGCCTTCAGCCTCACTTTTATGATCTCCTCACTATGAGCCCCAAGGAATCCTACTCTTCTGCTAGTGAAAAAAATACAGGGAAGAAGAAAAGGTGTTTGAAGACTTGCAATTACTTTGGAGAGTCCCAGCTGCACCCACTCATCCTCTACACTGTTATGCCAGTAAAGACGTTGTGAAGTCAGGGCCGGCAACATATTGTAGGCTGCATGTTCCAAGAAAAGCAAGACCAAAATCCCACTGGCTCCCAGACGGCTTGAGCCACCCTCTCTCCGCATCTGCCGCCATACTCCTCACCATCTGGCCGTGTCCTGCAGCAGCTCGCTCGGGGGTCTCCTCACCCTCGAAAGAGGGAAGTTTTCTTTTATGTGTCACTAGGAGTTTGTGTCTCTTGTATGTGTTCCTTTTCTGGAATTACTTACAGAATTTTTAAAAAAGGATGGATATGGTATGATATTACATCTGACTGTAAAGCCAGAAAGAGCATGGGTAGAGGGAATTCTGCATTTGACAAGAAATTAATTAAGCCATGTTGTATGGCAGGTCTTGATCTGAGGGGAGACAGCGATAAGAAGGGCTGTGCTCTGGAGTCCTACAGCCACAGATTTCCCGTCCTGCACTCGAGGGCAATAAAGTCACCTTTTGCTGGAGAACTTGAGTCCTTTGTAGAAAAATAGCTCATCTGACAGTGCCTACGGGTCCCTGTTTTGCTGAGAAACAGATCCCAGAAGAGTATTAAAGCATGAGTTTGGCTGCTCCTGCAGCTCCTGTCTCGTGGGCTGCTATGTGAAGCCGATCGAAACCGAGTGAGTTTCCAGCTCTTCACAGCAGGTCAAGCATTTGCTGCGCTGGCAGCGGGCTTGGAGCTGTTAGCTCCCTGCCGCAGCTGTAATCACAACCGGGACACTGGGAACGTGCCGGCATCGTCAATGTTCACTGAAGCACAAACATTTACCCACTGTAACAGCAAGCCCTTTCCATCTTAGAGATCCTTAGACACTACTTGACACCGAGTTTAGCGACAATGAAGGTATGTCTAGTTGCTGCAGCAGTGAGCCCACTTAGCATTTCTAAAGCACTTTCCAGTCACAGAATTCAACGAGCTTTACAAATAAAGAGTTGAGCTGCTTCCCAAACTCGCACAGCAAGGGAATAGCAGAGACAAACTGAGAAGGCGAGCAGGAAAACCTGATGACAAATTAGGCTGGAATGACTTTTTTTCACCTGCAAAACATGATTCCCCTGGGTTTCACTAGGCTGCACTTTCTGTGCCTCAGTTTTCAAGCACAAATACAAGCACAAAATGAAACTTGAAGGGACTGCCATGGGAAATGATCTGATACAGAAAGTACATAAACTAGACACAGTTTTTCTAAATTGGAACATTTGTTCATCCTTTGATTAATGCCCACCCTTTATTTCTGATTTTTACCTGTAAAGTGGTAATTAATTTCTATAGATCGATTAGAAGATGCGCAGCTTGTCATCTGAGCTTTTTATTTCCCTCTTTTAAGGGTTACTGTTTAAAGTCCAACACAGTACATTTCAATATAAAGTTTCGCAGTGTAATTATCAAGAAACACAGTTGAAGGTACAGCTCTGCAGCTGCAGCTGAAGCAAAGCTACTGACCAAGCGGTACAGTGTGATCATTAGTCCTTAGGGGTTACCGCGCTATTACAATTTTATGATAGTACACGAGATCACTGTCTAATTTGGTTTTTTGTCTTTGATGAGAGCCAGCGCCTCCTATTTCCTGACACACAAGGCCAAATGTGCAATAGATCAGGGACAAGCTGGTGACAGGTTTCTTTTCTGCCCAGAACAATAGGAGGCATAAGGATTGATGCTCACACAACGCGTAAACCTAGTTTACTTACCTCAAAGTATTTTTTTCCATTGCATTTTTTTAGCTCGGGCAAAGGTGTTTTAGCAATAACCCTCCTTAACATATTTGTTTTAGAGGAGGTTTGTGCACGCCAACATGCTCTTTTATAAAGGCTGATTTTTCTGAAGCCTTAGCATTCAAAATAGAAACCTGAAATTTGAGCCTAATAACTTCCACCAAAATAAGGAGCCAAATCTGAAGCACCTGCCACCACAGGGGCCAGCTCTCTGAGCTGTAGATGGCTTTGGGTCTCTGCACTGCAGGTGACTACCCCTGAGACAGCCCATTTATCACGAGGGAGGGAATTTGGAGCCATCATTGATGACTAATGACAGCTATATGATCAGTCATGGCTTTTGTACGCTACTGCTTACATCTGTAAGAGCTTGCAGCACGTCTGTCCTTCTCCCCATGCCCCCCAGTCCTAAAGCCAAGCACCTTTCTCCTACGACACCTGCTATCAGATGGTTTTGGCCTTTCAGATCTGGCCATGCAGATAGCTGTGTGTGGTCACAGCTCGTGGCAAAGTAGGTCATTCAGCTTAGCCTCACCCTCAATGAAGCAGATTTAAGAGAAGTGGAGATGTTTTGCCTTTGTCCAAGCACTGGAGTGTGACCATGGACAATACATGAGGCTCTGCTGACATGTAATGACTTGTCATGTCCTGGTAGCTCGATTGTATATTCCTCATCTTGTGATGAAAATTTGGGTCTGGTTTTAGTTTTGGCCAGGTTGCAATTTGAACCTAAATACTTCCCAAAATTTAGCCCCACCTCCAAATCAAACCATATTTGAAAAGTCTGTTGTTTGTAATGCTGAAAAAAGGCAAGTTAGGAAGAGAAGTATTTTGACTTAAGTTAGTCAGATAAAAGTTATATTTACATGAATAGATATTTATTTTTAATTTTGTTCTTCCTCCATAAATATCTACAATTCTTCATGGGACAGAAGGCAAAAGAACAATTTTTTGTATTTCTTCACTGATTTGTGTGGATCAAACCCTATAGCTGCCAGTATGCAACAATGTTAAAGAAAGAGACAAGCTTTGTGACACTTCTGTAATTAACTCAGTATAAACAAACAAAAAATGATAATCGAATTATGTATACTCACATGGAATTGAAGCCCCTTCCTTTATGTGTTTTACTGGTTTTGATGACTCAGAGTTTTTGTAATCTAGATTAATTTTTAGGGCACAGACCCATCTTCAGTGTCCTTCATACATAATAAATAGTAGAAATCAGCCTTCTGCTGAGCCACCTCCTTGTGTCAATACTAACTTATTCATCTCACCTCACCAATTAAAATACACATTTTGGGATCCAGCTAAATGGATTTCTTACTTGAGTGGAGTTACATGCTGCTCCCTACTGAAGTGTTACAAGCCTCACTGGGCAAGGTGAAAATTTCACCAAGACAAAGTAAAATTTCTGTATGTGTTAGTGGGAGTTGCAGACAACTTGCTGACTATGCCACACTTTGGAATCACATAACACATTTTATTTGGGCACTTGTGAAATGTTACAACTCTACCAGGCACGATGAGCATTTCAGTAAGTAAAAAATTTTCACCGTATGTTGGTGGTAGCTTTGCGGTACACTGGCGGATCGTACAGCTGCTTGGCTAGCTGAGCTCATTTGTATAGCTGGCTAATTAAAGCCCCATAGGGTATAGAGTGAAGACAGCATACTGTTTTGCTGATCAATCATAATGCTTGTCACAAAGGATAACATAAGGCTACTGGAATCTTACCAAAGATACCTGGACTACGCAGACATTTTTAAATGGGCCTGAGACATCACTCCGTGTCCACCTTCTCCAAGGGCGACCTTTTGGCACAACTTGGACCTGATTTGTCAATGGTCTTTCATGACCAAATCTTCCTCGCAAAGTTTTAGTGTGCGACTCTGATTACAGTGACAAGAAACATCCCACATCATGAATACTCTGTTTAAGTGTCTCATGTGATACCCTGAGGAGCTGAGGCAGGAGGACTACCTACTGGGGAAGTGTTTGCTTCCCTAACTGAGAAGAGAGAAACATGAACTGCTCTAAGCTTCTCCTAGACATATGGATCAAGACTTCTAACAGATCAAATCAGAGTAACCTGATCTTATTGTATAATTACTGAAGCCTACCAATTAATTGTAGGAAGGGCTGGTTCTTAACAGCTGAGGTACACTTGAAGGCAAGCAAGTACTCATAGTGCTTTTGGGAGCTCTACCTGCTCATACAAGTTAAGAAAAACATGTTACTTATCAGTTAAACATTTAAATTCCTCTCAGCAGGTTCATTTTGGGAGAGAAAATAAGCAGCTATATCCAAGCAACAGATTTTTTAAAATCCCATGTTCATTAAGTTTACTGAAATGAACTGTTATTGAAGGCTGGATTTCTAAGAAATCCTGTATTTGATCCAAGTCAGGGGAACTGAAATGTTGTCTTCAATGCAAGCCAAGTTTGACTTAGGATGAGTGCTTTAGGAAAAAAGCTACTCTCTATACTACAGGAACAGTTTTCAGGTATTTGTCTGACAGTCATACAACTGTCTTACAGAGGAGATGGATGAATACAAGTCCAAGGGCCACTTCTCCCCCTTGTTGCACATCAGAGTCCTCCACACTGCAACAATTCCCAGGGCACTGTAGAGCTGTCAAGGTACCACAAAGCGTCAACAGCACTTTTGCCAAGGACACATCTACATTCCAGTTCCCTCACCTGCCAGAATGGCCACTGGGATCACCAGTGGTTGCCCAAAAGTTAGAACAACCACAAAGAAAATACAGATAACATCCATTTTCTACTAGTGCTAAAGCATTAATGGCATGTATCAACCTACTTAGGAGGGAATTTTTCTGTGTAGGAAGATTTTGATGTTCCTGAGCAGTACTTCAGTCCTAGCATCCACATTTCTAGAAACACCAGTTTTGTAACATCACTTGTGCTCATGACCATCTGCTCTTATGGCACCATGCCTACTTCTGAACTAGCATGCCAGTTTTAACAGGGCATAGGCACCCATGTAAGATAGGATTAGAAGTGACATCTGCTCTGCAAGAAATTCCTCCTGATGGCAAGAAGTGCCAAATTAGAGCCACATGCCTTATTATAAGGAATGACATCTGTTGACACTTATAGCACTATATCATCAACAAATGCCTCTTTCCTGAAATTGCTGCTTCTAATTTGCTTGAGCACTGGCTTGGAGTGCCATATTTGGACATTTAAAGGGATATAATCCTTGGTAAAAGTATTAATGACATTCCAATGGTGTTAATGAATTTCCATCAGCTTTAGCAATCCACACTGGATGCCACAGCTCACCAGACTAGGAGAGGTTAAGCAATGTCCTAGCAATCGTCAGTGGTCTGGTAGCATTCAGTCCTGCTCCTCCCTGCCAAGACACAATAATGTGCGTGCTACAGTTTATGTGGAATTATGCTAGATCAAATTGCTCGTAAGCGTGTCTGCCTCTTTCCTTGGCACAATGATGACTTCAGAGCATGCAATATGGGCTAAGGAGGGGAGTTCTCATACTGAAACTTCAAGGACGGAAGAGCCCTAGAGAGTCTCCAGTTAGTCGCTAATTAATTGCGTTTTATGAGCTCAGGCACAGATCCTCAAAGCTGCTTAGGAACCTGACTCCTATTTCATTTCACATTCAAATTTAACTCACATTACTTATTCTTAATCACCATCCCAGCCCTGAAGGAGTTTCAAACCAACAGATGTCTCCATTTCAGAGTATGAAGGATGCAAGCAGCTGAGCAGAACCTCCCATGAATGCTGAGCAGTGTTTTGGTTGGAGGAGAAAGGTGGTGGCAAGCACCAAAGCTGCACTGTGCTTTGGAGACATGCAGGGAAGCATTTAAGCTGTTCAGAGCAGCCATTCACTGTGCTCAGGTCATGTTCATCCTCTTGGACAACATGCTGTTCAAGAAAAAATTTCTGCCCATCTTTTACAGAATAGCGTGGGTTAGCCTGGCTGACTGGGGCATCATCTGACCCTCCTCCCACAACTCTGGAGGACATCAGACCTAGCAGGTCCAACTGTCTACACTGCTGGAGATGAGGCACCAGCGGACAAGGAAAGAGGCAGGGGTGCCCTTGTCGCTCATCTCCAAGAAACTGCCCAGTTCTCAAAGAGTCACTCATGCATGTTTTAGAAAATGATGTAAAACACGGTGTTTACTACTCCCGATGCCTAGAACAGCAAGAGTTTCCATGGTGGGCACATACTCCTGCCCCTTCCTCCGCCCTCGCATATCTCCTACAGTGATGATAAGTGCAAGTGGGAGTTGCAGGACCATTAGAGGTTTCCAACTTTTTTCGTCTGTTTGAATGTTCCTACTGGAAATTTTTCTACTGGTGGTATGTACTTCTTGAGAAACATCCCATATTTATTTCTGTATAGCATATGAGAACTTGCTTTTCCCAGTTAACTTTCATGAACACCTTTGTAAGTAATCTACAATGTGCACCATGCTTCTCTGTGCTGGCTTCTGTCTAGATTTGTGTTTTGTGGCTATTTTTGATGTCATACAGGAAAAAAAAAATCTACAGCAAAATAAAAATCTGATAAAAATTGTTTTTTAGCCCAGAGTTTCAACAGTCAGGAAACATGTTTCAGAGAAAAGCTTTATTTTTCTATATTCACTGGGTATACTGTCTTTAAATGCTCCAAAAATGAGCTTGGCTTGTAGAATTCTGCTGATTAAATGATGTTTTCCTCACAAAACATCTTAAACAGTTTGATCAAACTAAGCTTTGTTTTAGTAAATATTGTCAGTTACGAGGAGTCTGGAAGTAAAAGTGCAATTTGAAAGCACCTGGAGAGAGAAACACACAAGCAAAACAGGTGTCTATTATAAATGGCATTATCCACAGAGAGTAAGCATAAATTTTCAATTATGTGACCCGTTAAAAATTTTCCTCATCTCGAGTAAAACCAGTACCTTTAGTAGTTCATTTTGAGCAAAATTAAGTTTTTTACAGTAAGCTAATTTTACAATTAGCAAGACTAAATGCTGTGACCCATTGACCCAGTTAAATAAGTTTTACAAAGTGTTTTAGCTATGATTGTAGTTCTATGAACTGAAATAACGTAAAGCAGTTGGCCCACAATATTTTGCAGGGAATAGATGTTTAACTGCATTTACTTGATGATCTTGAAGGTCCCTTGCAACCTAGACCATTCTATGATGCTATGAAAATGAAAGCTTTTAAAAGAATATAAAACAAAAATCTGTTGGAACCACAGACATTAAATAGAGGAGGTGGGTTCTTAAAACCTGACAGTGCCTTTATAGAAAAAATATTTAACTTTTCTACTTTGTAAAGTTTCAAATATTTTGTTCATTTGATCCTTTGACAGTTATCTTCCCCTTCCTATTTGAATTTAACTGAGTGGTAGTAGCAGTATTCCAGTGAGTAGCTATGGTAAGTGCTACTGATAAGTAATAACATGTAAGGCAATTTAATTGTAGCATGCAGAAGTGATTTCCACAGGGTTATAATGGCAGATCCCAGAGTGGAATGGTGAAGCCACATACAACCAGGTCCTAGGGAGTGCCAGGCACTAGGAGCATCACAAGTAGGGTGTGAAAACACCTCTCAGGCATCTGCCAGTGGACAAAACCTATGAGCAAGATTCACAGGGAGAAACTGCACCAGCACCACATACTAAAAGCTGCAAAAGGAAGTGCTGAGTGCTAGTAGTGGGTGATTGTCTGCTAGTCAGGAGCCAAGATCTGGGATGTCAGAGGGAGACTGCCACAACTGGTTGAAAGCAGACTACTATCCCCAACTTCTTTTCCATGTGGGCACCACTGACACAGTTAGGCAAAATCCGGGCTAGATCAAGCAGGACTTCAAGAGCCACCACGCTTGTTGGGAAAATTCACATGACTAGAAGACCACAATAGATGGCTACAAACTCTTTCGGAAAGATAGGAAGGGAAGAAGAAGTGTAGTTGCACTTAATGTAAAAGAGAAATTTCAGTGTATAGAGGTGAGCTATGCAGTATACTGTCTCCAGTTCTGGTCCCAACAAGTCAAAAAAGACACGGGCAGACTGGACACTGTCCACAGGAGGTCCATGAAGATGATCAAAGGGCTGGAGAACCTGCCCTATGAAGAAAGACTAAAGGAATTAGGTCTTTTGTCCCTGGAGAAGAGAAGGCTCAGGGGGACCACATCACAGTATTCCAGTAGTTAAAGGGCTCCTACAAAGAGGATGGAGGCTCTCTCTTCACAAGGAGCCACATGGAGAAGACAAGGGGCAACGGGTACATGCTGCACAGGGAAAGGTTTCATCTCAAAAGAAGAAATAAACAACTTCTAGTAAGAATGATCAATCACTGGAAGAGTCTCCCCAGGGACGTGGTAGAGTCCCCATTGCTGGAGGATTTCAAGATGTGATTGGACAGGGTGCAAAATAATCTCATCTAGGCTCCCTTTCACCATGAAAGGCTGGAACAGCTACTCTTTCAAAGTTCCTTCCAACTTGGGCTATTCAATGATTCTACGAAAGGGGAATAATAACTGAAGAACCCCAATTTCCAATGCCAGGCTTAAAATAAGGACTATGCACCACCACTTGCTCAGATAATTATAATATAAATGATGGTATTACAATACTATTTATAGTCTAGCCATATTTCTTGCTGGGTTTGGAAATGTGAAAGATATCAGTTTGATTGCTTGGAAAATGGAAATCTATAATTCAGAAAGCAAACACAGCCTGGGCAGCCAGGCGTGAAATTCCTCATCTGACTGCAGCACCCAGTGTTCTTGCCATGTGTCCTGGCACTGGGGAGTCTTCTCCGAGAAAGTGGCTTCTGGGGCAGGAGACATGTTACACCATGTCAGTATGTTACATCGTGGTATCTGCTACTTTCATCCGGATGTTATAGTTACTCTGAAATCGAAGCCTGCTGAATTGAAAATACTTAAACGTGCCAGAGTTGATTTTTGTGGCGAATTCTTACTTCAAGAGGCTACTTAAGACATTCAGGGGCACTGGCAATAATATCACAATTTCCTGGACTAGCACTGGTTCCTTGGATTGAAATTATACAAGTTATAAAAAGGTCATTAATCCATTCCTAGTCTTCTGCATCAGTGGGCAAGTTGCTGCCAGGCTGGACCCATGAATGCAATATCCATTTTGACATGATATAATACTATGACATGCAGGTGAAAACTGTTTTAGGATTGGACACTGGCACTGTTACTAAAATGACAAGTAAACTTGATAAAGGAAATTACATTCTAAAAACCCCATGTTTTTACATAAAAGACCCCTCTGGTCTATACCAACAAGCATTCAGTCCCAGCAATTTTATGACTCTTCTTTTTTGAGCCAGAAAATCCACCCCCTATCAAAACTCCTAAGTGGAGCATCATTACTCTTTTATGTCAGAACAGTACTTAAAGGTCTCTCTGAAAATAACTTGCATGGTGCTTTAGTCACGACTGTGAGTTAGCTTGATGGGACATAGACAGGCGCAGGCAACCAAGCACCATTCAAACAACCTAGAAGATCTTTTATTTGGGAAAAAACATTTTATTTTTCAAAACTTCAGATTCAATAGGAGAGCAGACTTATGGTTTGTAACGAAATTGGGATGTATATCATCATCCTTTTCCAAAAGCACTCAGGCAACCACCGTAAAGGCCCCACCTGGAGTACTGTGTCCAGTTCTGGGCTCCCCAGCTCAAGAAGGACAAGGAATTGCTGGAGAGGGTGCAGCAAAGGGCTACAAAGATGATGAGGGGACTGGAACACCTCTCTTATGAAGATAGACTAAGGGAATTAGGTGTCTTTAGCCTGGAAAAGAGGCGTCTGAGGGGGGACCTTATCAACACTTATAAATACTTGAAGGGTGGGTGTCAGTAGGATGGGGCCAGGCTCTTTTCGGTAGTGCCCAGTGACAGGACAAGAGGTAATGGGCAAAAACTTGAGTATAGGAAGTTCCACCTAAACCTGAGGAGGAACTTCTTTACCGTGAGGGTGGCAGAGTCCTGGAACAGGCTGCCCAGGGAGGTGGTGGAGTCTCCGTCTCTGGAGACATTCAAAACCTGCCTGGATGGGTTCCTGTGCAACCTGCTCTAAGGTGTCCCTGCTCTGGCAGGGGGGTTGGACTAGATGATCTCCAGAGGTCCCTTCCAACCCTGTGATTCTGTGATTCTGTAAAGAAGCACAATGAAATGGTATTTCATTGGATACACCAAACTGCCCTCAAGCAAGGCCTTCCAATGACACCAATGGAAGATACATGTCCCACCTAGTCCTTATGTGGCGAACAAAACTACACAAGGTGTGTATGGCTTGAAGGTTGCACATGTCCTACAGATAAAAAAGTTTGATTCATTGTAGGTACCCAGGAAAAATATTCAGTAGTTCAAAAGACACATTGTCTTGCTGTGTGTTTGCCCCTGCCACACCACAGCTGTGTATCCAGTCAGGATGAGAGGGGAAGGGTGAGCACATACCACCTAGACACCCCTAAGAGCCTGTAACTGAGACAAGGGCAGATGTCCCTTCCATGTCCTTTCCAACAGCCTCTGCTTATAATACCTGCTAACAGCCTCACGAGCAGGGGGATCGTCTCTGAAGGGACAGGCTTCACAAGAGGAGAACGTGGTTGTGTAGATTGGGCCGTCTTGCACGTGGCCTGGCTGGGACATCTAATATTATTTGGTTGGACTCACCTTGTGTTCCTGCAAGTCTGTTCCACCTCCATCAAGAGGGCATGCGATGCTCCTTGGAGCTGGCTCTTTAAAAGTAACTACCAAGCTTTACACAAATCTGAATACCAAAAGTTTTGAAGCTTTGCCATTAACAATACCTTTTTAGCCATAAAGCACCCAACCAATGCTACTGAAAAACAAGTGGGACATCCTTCTTTGGTTTTGCTTGGCTTCAGCAACACATTTTGCTTGGTTTCAGTAACGGACAGCAGTGGGAAACCCTGAGGGTCCCATCCTACAGAAGTGAAGCCATGTAGGGAAAAAATCAGGAGGGCCAAAGCCCAGCTAGAACTAAACCTGACTTCTGTTGTCAAGGACAACAAAAAAAGTTTCTATAAATATATCAGCAATAAAAAGAGGACTAGGGATAATCTCTGTCCTCTAGTAGATGGGGCTGGTAGCATAGTGACCAAGGATGAGGAAAAGGCTGAGGTACTTAATGCTGTCTTTGCCTCAGTCTTCAGCAGTAGGACCAGTTGTTCC
>VXBO01011879.1:104709-119897 GCA_013400135.1 Rhinoptilus africanus | reverse complement strand
TTTTTTTTTGTCAGGGTAGGTTAATCGTTGGACTTGATGATCTTAAAGGTCCCTTCCAACCTCAGTGATTCTATGATTCTATGATTCTACAGAGCCCATGGCCAGGATTTGAAGGATTCAGGTAATTTCAAATTAGGCAATGAAATAGAGAGTAAACTTAAATCATGGTTGTGAATTGTGACTCTTCATGTGCTCTGCACAGCCAAATCCATGAGGACCCACTGGGACCATTCAGTCCTTTTAAGCACTTAAAAGACCATTCAGGTCTCTTAAGGTTTTGGGTACTTGTTTGGATTTTAGGCTTAGGCTGGGGAGGGAAGAGGTTACTTCGTTTCACAAAAAATCTCTATCTATAAGACCATATTTCCAAGTAAATCGCTTTTAAAAAGCAAGGTTCTGATGTTACAAAGGGATGTAATTACCTGCACCATTGCCATTGCTCTTTTTCTTAATTAGGACTTTTGAAGATAAATTCACCTGCCCATCTCTGGCATGTGGAAACTGAACTGCAGGATTAATCAGAAATATCCTACTCATTTCACCTTTGTATGAATCGTCCTACAATTGAGATCTGTAAGGTAGTATTTAAATGAAAGCTTTTTAATCACACATTTAGTACATGGGCTATTGAAGTACGAGAGCTCAATTTGAAGAATTTTAAATCCCAGTAATTATTTTTTTAAGATACCTGAAATTATTAACAGGGTCAAGAAAGGGTATGTGAGGAGTGAGGTGGGGCTGAGTGAGTATGAGGGGGTCAAATTATTTCAAGGAGGCATAAAGTACAGCCAGAAGCATGATCTGTAGCATTTTATACCAACACAAATAATGTCCTGCGGTCACTGTTACAAGATATCTTCTGCAGACATTCAGGTTATTTGCTATCACAATTTTTCTTCACACTGAAAAATGGAATTAAGTATGTGCTGATTAGTAAGACAGTACTTTGTGCGTGGTAGAGGCAAATCAGTCTAGCTTCTCCAGCATCAATTTGTCAATGCTCTTATTTCAGCAAGAGCGCTATGAAGATTAATTAATTGTAAATTGCTTGGGATGAAAGATATTAAGTAAATATTAGATACTGTTATGAAGAGCATTTGAGGAAAAAAAAAAAAGGGAAAGTTCCTCTGCAGATGAGGTGAGGTTTATCTGCTTTCATTTGCATCGATGCAATTCTGGTAAATGTGAGAAATCATTGTTAAAAGCCACCTCCAACCAAGCTGCTATTGCCTGCAGTGCAATATCACAGTAGTCATTCAGTAATGAAACCCACCTTTATCTTGACAGCTTTCATTTTAACACAGTGTGGCAACCACTGCTGTTTGCCTACAGCAGGAAAGATGTGCTAAGTAATGAGTAATTCATGGGTGTAAATATGAAGGGAATAAATTGCACTTTAAAATATTTATAAAATGCTACTAGAGGTCTATTATGAATTTTTGGAGCAAAACACCTAGCAAGTTATATTCACACAAAAAGTGGATGAAAAATAAATTCTTTTATACATATGTAAAATTATATATAAGCCATACACACACTACTTTTTTAAACCAAGGGGAAATTTTCAAAATTAAAATTATTTGCATAAGAGATTTAAGAAGAAATATATGACACATAACAAGAATACTGGGACTGGTAGCAGTATTGCTCTGTATACTTACTGTTTTAATAACCAATACTGAGCTTATTCCAGTATTATTTTAGCAGAAAGATTTTAAGGAAGTTAACAAGGGAGCTGCCAGAGTGGGTTTTCAAGGGGAATCTGAGATGTGAGACAGCTGGCAGAGCAACAGTGGAAAATTGCATTTCTTTTGAGTAATCCACCTAGAACCCAAGCGACGAAATCCCCGTTTCCTGACCTATATTTCCCAAACCACATGCTGTTTCCCTAAAAGTGAAGCTGCTAATGGCCTCCCAGTGGGTGGAGGGCATTTACACTACACACAGGATATTTTTCACATTACAAAAAGCAGATGCTCGACATACAAATGACCTCAGACACGGTAAGCGTAAACATTCATATGCTACTGCAGCAGAGCAGTTCCTTTCAAAATGCTGGGTGTGAAAGTAATCAAGAACAAGCCTCCTCTGCCAGGTCTGAGCTGAACTGGGGCTAATGGGTCTGCCAGTACTGCTAATTGGAGAGCTCACTCTTTTCTCTCTTCTTTAAAAGCAAAAAGTCATTCGGGGTTATATCCTCTTGGAAATTTTGCAGGCTAAAAGGATCACGATTACAGTCCCATAGCATGAGAAATTACTCTTGTCCAGCTATGAGGTGGGTTAACTGTTACTCATTACCAGCTGCCCAGGCTGCTGCCAAAGGACAGGTTTTGTTGGTGGTGCTGGTTTCAGACCGGACTGTGCCTGAACACTCGTGTCTCACAGCACGCAGCGACAAGCTGCTCTGCTCGGTGCCCTTCCCTACACTCAGCCTTACAGTCTTCTGGAGTTAATGGACACTGAAATAATAGCAGAATAGGGAGGGGGAAAAAGGCCCACCCTTTGGGAATACTCCTGATACTCCCTGTGAGGGACAGCATCTGCTTTATCTGCTCACAGTTCATTGTGCCCTTTTTTGGGTGGCAAAGAAGGTGGCAGCCATTCATCTCAGAGAAGGAGAAGCGATCCTTCCCGTGAATGAAGGGTCATCTCTATGATTTCCGTAGGAAAAAGAAGAGTGATGCTTGTCCTTGGAGACACCAGTAGACTCCTGAGATAACAAGGGGTGAGTGACACAGCCAGACCTTATAGATGACAATGTCCACAGGCTATTGGGGCCTGGCAGAGCTCAGAAAGCCACCAAAACCAGCTGGAAAAGCAAGACTGGAGTTAACAACCTGTCCGCAAGGAAAGTGAACAAGGAGATACATCTATTTGTGGCCTGTTGCTTAAATCTCTCTCAGATGGTGTTGTGCCTAGTTTCTGTTTTCACAAACCTAATTTAATGTTCCAACACCCTTCAAATGGCTCATTTGAACAAAAGTTGTGGGCAGCACAGTGTCAAACCAATGGCCTTGTTGGGCACTGCCAGCTCTTTCAGAGTGACCTGAATTCACCAAGCACCTGCCAAACCCAAGACAAAGAAGGAGCTGCTAGATCCTTCAGGGATCAATGCATGGATCACCACACCAATCCGAGATATTCTGTATTTAATCTAATGCTGTGAACAAGCATTTAAAGAGATTCAGTACTTGTTGGTCAGCAACAAAACTTCAGATCTTTTCTTTTACATGGCTTGAAATTACAAATAATGTTGTCTGAAGGCAAGAAACAGTACTAGCCCTGCAGAACACACATGGAGATAATATTTTCTGGTTTAGACCATATGTCTCCTAAGGAAGGCATAGCCATGATTAGAAATCAAGATCTGCTCCACCAGAATCCCAAGCTCAAAAATAGTCAGTGGCTTGTCAGTAGCTGGGAAAAAAACAAACAGCTTCAACTTTTCTAAGTGGTAACAAATTTTTATTCTGGATTTACATGACATACTTTCATGAACTTCCTTTGGAGTTTGTTTTGGGTCTTGTTTTCTTCTTTATACAATGAAAAGACAATGGAAAGCTTGAAAAACATACTGGCTTTTTCAGATTATTCAACACACCAGATATTGCTGGTTTCTCTGAAAGGTTTGTGACTTTTTTCAAATTCATAATGAAATTTTAACTGTTACACCCAAAACAGGGTTTTTATCCTCTTTGTATTCTCTGCAATTGAGAAGAAAAAAAAAAATAAAAGTTTTAACAATGGGTTTCTGTGAGTTTAGAAATGTAACAGATTTTGCTGAAAAAACTTTAAATTAGATTAATTGGGTGTGTGGGGATGCTTCATGAGTATTTCACCTGGTTCTTGTTAGCAGAATGCAGGGAATTGCAATAAATCAAAGAAGTTTTTGCTCTTTGGGTGATCTGGAAGATCATTTCCATTTAACAATGTTGGTATCATCTCCAACTTCTGTCCATCTATTTATTTTTTCAGTAAGCTATTTCATAAATAGAAGGACTAATGAAACCTAGTCTCCTTTCAATTTGTGTGCTGTGTGTTTTATACACCTCCACTGCAGTGATGATGACAGCACACCCAAGTACCAGTTATTCCCACCACAATGCTCCCAGGTCCCCACCAGAGACAGCGTGAGCCCCTGCCATGGTACCATTAGATCCTCCTCGTGTTTAAGCCTCAGCGTTTCCCTCCTGAAAAGGCTTCATAGATAGCACAGAGAATCTTAATTGCTCTTCTGCAGCCTCTAACTATTATACAGGTTCTGGTGTTGTGGTGGGTTTTGTGCCAGCAGGCCAAACAGGTCCCACACCACTGAGCTCACAAGATAGGACTTTTCTCAGCAGAAAGCACTAATTTGTATCCTTGACCTTTAGCAAGCTGCTAATTCTTATGCAACTTGTAGCATCTGGAGTGGCTCCTGCCCTCAGAGCAGTTCAAGAGAGATGGAAAAATGCAGTTTATTAATACAGGACTAATCCCACTGGGTTAGGCAAATTTTGTTTCCTTGGGAAATCATAAAAAAAAGATCAAGAGGGAGATAAAAAATTCAAAAAACTAAATGCATTATGTTAACATTTAAAAAAGGGAACATCTCCTGGAACAACAGGGATGGCTTTTGGGACCCAAGGGCAGGAGGAAAAGCCCTATGCTGTCTCTGTCAAAATGACTGCAGTGATACTGGAAAGGAAGCCTGGGTCTGGGCTTTCCAACTGGTGAGCTGTGGGAAGCCTCACTAAAGCTATACAGACACTCCAATTTAAGCAGGAGTACAGACCTAAATTAGGAAATTTGACAATAAATTCAGCTGTCATACATTTGCTTCTAAAAGAAGAATTATTTTTAAGAAATACATCATTAACTTAAATGCTACATGAATCCTTCAAAAGCTAAGACTCTGAGTGGATTACTGAAGTGGGAGTGCTTTCAGGCTATGCTTAATACATGTCTTATTAATTTAAAGCCTCATGATTGCCTTCAATGTGATTATGACCCGAAATCAACCTCCATTGTATTTGTCAAAATTGTTGTTAGACTCTTTATGTGGTGGAACAATTAGTTCTGAAAGCCTGACCGTTTTTCAGAAGGTAAACACACGAGTCTCTTACTCAGATTATTTGAGCCTCAAGGCCTGGACTCCCCAGGGACTCACTCCACAAAACCAGGACCACCCAGCATCCCACATTACACATAAACAAACACACTTGCATACAAAGAACTCACACAGAGTCATGTTTTCCATTTGCTACCCAGAAGCAGAAAATGGTCCATTAAAAGATGCGGAAGATGCTGACAAGTTGTCCTTCCTGGGCCCTTCCAAAGTGCCAAGTGGATGGAGAACATTTGGGTCCCCTGGCATTGGGGAAATCACCACTGGGTTTACAGCATAGTAAGCTAATATCCCTGCCATCCACAGCCTAGATGGCCGTAGGTGAGCATCTACAGCACAAAGTGCTACTGGGCTGCCCCAGGGGGCAGATAACCCCATGAGGACCCTTGTTAACTGGCAAGGGTTAGAGTCACAAGCTGGTTACTGTGGAGTGCACCATGGCCATGGTGCCAACCAGTCACAATGGCAGAGACTTGCTGGTTCACGAATGCTATCCAGATCAGGTAAGACAGTATGTCACCTATTAATTATATGGACAAGTACTATCAGTCTATATTTAACACAAACACAGCACCTGACAATGGCTACCAGCCTTCAAGATAAAAGGTTTCTTTATGTATGGCTTCCCTTTCTGTAAACATTTAATTGCTTGCACATCAAGCAATTTTGAAAATACAGCTGTCCATATAAGGTCTTTCAAGTACTTATAAAGGGTCTCCTCTAGCAGGGCTTACAGATGCCTTGAAACAATTCAGAGTCACAGTATGACAGATACAGAAAATAGTCACAATTACAAAGATATCTGATATCTAGCAACAACTATGACAACAGCAATTCTTTGAAAATAGTGTGTGTAGGTGGATCTATGTCATAGTTTAAATGGGTGCGCTCAAAGGTAGCAAACGCCTCTGTAAGAAACAAAGCTGAACTGTGGGAGCTCTTGAGTTTGTACAGCCCTTAGCACAACAAGGCTAACCCTGGCTATGCCCCCTTGTCACCACTGCAATATGGGTGCAGGGCAGTAACAGATAATTGAATCTTTTTAAACATAAAGCCCCGGCTTTGGAGAGGTCACTTCAGAACAAAACATCAGCCCCATTGTCAGACAACACATCCAGCTAACCCAGTTTTCTGTTCTCACTGGTGATCAGCAGCTGAGGCTGAGGAAAAAGCAGAGAAATAGAGCAAAACAGAGTGAAACCTCCTCTACTCCCATGGCTTTTCCATCCTCTAAAGCACAATGGTTAAGGGCTTCTGAGCCCAAAATGCTTTCTGTGTGCCCTCAGTGGCTTTCTCCTCTATAGATTTCTCTAGTCTTTGCTTGTGCCCCCCTAACCTTTTAGCACCTTTTGGGACCTCCTTTTTTTTTTTCCCTCTGTAGCCACACTTTGGTATTTCTGAAGCTCTTGCCATTTCAGGGTACAATCAGCGTGCCTCCGACAAGGCAAACCCACGCGATGGTGTTGCACAGCAGTCTGCTGACAGTGGAGGCAGGCTGGCAGCCACGGTGCAAGCCCACCCAGGCAGTTCTGCTGCTGGTGCCACCGCGCTCTGCCCTGGCTGCCAGCTGCATGAGCGCGGTGCTGCTTCCCCTGCCATCCTGCCCGCTGCTGCCCACATTCAGAGCCTGCCCTTCCCCAGCCCTGATGCCTCCCCATCTTCCTGCTTCCCAGCTTTCAGCAGTGGATATATTTTTCTGACATCGAGGTTCGCGCAAACGCATTAGTTTGGAGCACATGATGGGCTTGTTCCTCAGAAAGCAATAAGCCACCTTTGGAAAACAAATCCTTGAGCAGTATCCCAAATGAGCAGCTAAACTGCATACAAGCGTTTCCAAAGATCTCCACCAAAATGTATGCTAAGTGCACACATGATGCAGAAGTATTTGATTTATACAGTCAGCTCTTACTTATATTTTGATCCCCATGCACTGTTTCTTCTTTTCTCCTAGAAAAGATGCTTGGCTCCCACTCAGCTGGAACAAGTCCAATATAAAGGCCAAGCCTTAATGACCAGGAAAGCCTTCTGATAAAGAGAAGATGGGTGCTCTTCCCTGACTTTCTTTTTCCCTTCCTCTTCTTCAGCTCTCTTGGTATGAAGGCATATGTGTGTCATGGAGGGGTGCTGAGTGTAAGGGATGAGTCATTCGCTTTCCTCACTGAGCCCTGCTCCGTCAAATCTCAGGCAGAAAGAAGAAAAACAGACCTTTGCATTGGAAATGGCCTGGGAACACACCAGCCTGAGCAGAACCACACAAACCATCTGGATACACAGAGCCCATTGCTGATAAATGTATTTTTTGTGGGTCCTGATTTCCTTATTGACTTGTATATACACAATGATGCTCATCAGCAATTGACCCCAGAAGTTTCATTGTAAGCCTCTGCCTCCAACAAAAATTATTTGTAAAGGCAACTGCATTCAGGCTCGGCCTCATATTCCTTTTTCATGCGTTTTCCTTTACATTGGTTGATTTTCATTTTCAACAACGCTCACTATGCAATTACCTAAACGTTCGCAAACGGCTTGGTTCTCAGCAGAACCCGACGGGATCCGTAAGCAATTTACTTCTATTGCCACTAGAGGTCAGGCACTATCCTGACAACACAGCCTAAAGGCAGAGTAAAATCCATGGTTACATCCTCCAGCATCACATCTTCCCATAAACCACATCCAGCCTAAGAGAAGACCTGAGATCTTAGCTTACCTGAGGTGGAGCTCGGCCGAGGAACAAACACAGGTTAACTGTTTTCCTGCTGGGTAGTCAAATCCTGGGTTTACTACTTTCTTCTGTCTCTTTATCTGTAATTCTGTTAAATTAATTATTGATAACACTGGGAAAATATTTAGATGAAAATTCAGACTAGCTAGTCTCCTTGCATAGCTAATGGGATAAGGAAAGAATAACCACGGCAAAAATGCTAGAGGCTAAACTGTTTTCAGTGAAGTTGACTGCAGCAGTTGATAAAGCTGGAGTGTCCTGTAAGTATGCTGAAAATTGCCCTTAAGCCACAAGTTACATTGTAAATTCATAATTTTGTGAAGAAAACAGGAGTCATTTAACGAACTCATTTCAGTTGCCTGATATGAACAATAAGGTTAAAAGAAAATCATTTCTGTGGAAAAAACCCAAACCACATTCATCTGTTCAATCTCCCTGATCCACCGATCCAGGAAATTATCAGCCTGACCTGGCTTTGCTGATTTGTGCAGGGCTCCTTCTCTGTGCTCCGGCATGAAATGCTCCTGTGAGAACTGAGACCGCAGCCCAGCCCAGCACATTGCCGTGAAGGAAACAGGATGTTGCCATGGGTCAGTGACTGGCTTTTATTTTTGGAAATCAATACTGCCAAGAAGCTACATGTTTTATTTCACTGCTGCACAATCATCAAAGCCTTAGACTAGAACAACAATGTGCGTAGTGACACCATAAAATACAAACGTGACCTACAATGCAGTTGGTGGGAAGTGCAGCAATGCCTGGAGTGAGGTTGTGATGAGGACGCCGGACCTCTTCTAGCCCCATGCATCTCTAACTTCTTCATTGCTGCCCCTGTCCCTCTGCGGGTCAGTGGCCAGGCAACATTTCCCTCCACTTGTCGCACACCTCAGGAGGATCTATGCAAGATGCACAGAGACCTTCTTCACTCTTAGCATTATATTACATCTAAAAGGAGCATTTCCCTTTGATCCTGGAAGCAGGAGAGAGAAGAGAGGTGACATCCATTGATTTCCCGCTCTTCAGCTCCTACTGGAATAAGGAAAAAGTGATGATATGAAAAAATCTGCCCCAAAAGGAGCCCAGAGTCAGGAGACACAGTCATGGTGTTGCCTCTATAGGTAATGACATGATGGGACTCCATACCAATGCATAAGTGACCAGCCCTAAATATGATACCAACTCTTAGGATCAACTCTTTGAAACACTGCAAGTCTATGGCATGATGTAAAGGGGCTTTTGGGGACAACTGTTGTCTCATAGTCCAACAGGAGAAATCTATAACCCTGAACTTGTCTTCTTCACCATCACTTTGCCATGTGGGAAAACCCATTTTGGCAGCTCCACTGGACACATCAATGTCACTGTACGATTAAGGTTTTACTGGGGATTATAAATTCACAGACATTTGCTATCGATACACCCAACTGTAGTCATCCAGAGTGGATACACAGCAAACAGTGCAAAATTCTCCAATAGTATTTATCTTCAATGGCTTACAAATAATCTCTGTGGCTACAGTTAAAGTACTTGTCTCTGAAACCTTGTAACATTCTGTGGTCTTTTGTGCTACTGGACATTCATGTCCAATCTGAATTAGCAAACCATGAGCAAATCAGGGTCCTGAAATTAAATACCCTGAAATCCCCAGTGGGGGAACCAAAGCACAGATGTAAAAGATGGAAAAAAAGCCAAACTTGTATTCAGTTTTCACATTTGCCACTGACACTTTTGTGACCACAATTTACTCAGCAAAAATGGAATTAACTTGCCCTAAAAAACTAACTATCTGAATTTGAAGCAGTGACTCCACCATCTCTTCATACTCAGCATAGAAGAAGAGGCATCTTCAGAGCCTCTCTTCTAGGAAGTCCTCAGACACTTTCGAGGGGTGCCTATTCCTCTTTGCTGATTAGAAAAGAAGCCAATGGTGAATACTGCAGGCTGAGAAAGTCTAACTTTGAGATATCTAATTAGGGCAGATGAATCCCAAACCTAATCTGTTTGAGCCTTTAAATTCTCATTTGCAAAATAATACAATGGGCCATAATAATAAAAACAATGATAATGATGCTATTAATGCTGAGATGACAAAACTTAGCTCTCTATTCAACTGTAAAGTACCATATGATCCAGCAGGGCATGAAGTACTATAATACTTGATTTTATTGTTTTGCTAAGCAACAAAGAACTAAAAGACGGGCAAGTGCCAGTGAAAAAGAACAAATCGGTGCTGCTGATGCAGGTATTTGAAGCTGAGTTGACTAACACTAAGTACCATTTACCACCAGAAGGCCCTCCTCCAACAGAGGACACCCTTAGCTCTTTAGCACATGCTTAGATATAAATGCCCAAATAAGTCACTGACTAAAATGGAACTTTTCTGGTACTGGTGCTTACAGTTAAACGTTGCCTTAAATGCTCTGCTGGATTTTAACCTGAGAATTGGCATTCAAATTACTACACTTCCATGAGGATACAGGATCCATCGCAGTGGGTCAGACTGATGCTCTGGGTGGGTTTTTGCTGTAATAATGCACAATTTCAGGGTAAGAAGAATTAGGAGAATTGTGCTGCAACAGTACACGATAAGCCTATTTATTCTGGGGTATTTTTGACAATTTAGCATTGTAGATTTATTAACTTTTATTCATGCATATGTACTGCAGATTCAGAGAAAATGCCACATCTTCAAATGATATTGGCATAATGTAACTTGATGTAAGATATTTACAGGAACTTACTATCTGTAGAAACCAAAATCTTTCATTGGCTATTCTGTAGAACCAAACCAAATATACTTGTTCCATGCAAGAAAACTCCGGAAGCAGAAGTTTCAGCAAACCTTCTAAGTCTCTGTGTTATTTGCATTTCGCAAGAGTTGAGCTTTACTCTAAAGAGACAATCCTCTCTAAATCTAAGATGTCTAATAGATTAAGTCTTTTAAAGCATGAAGCCGCTAGGTGAAATCCAAGCACGCAGTTTCATTTAAAACAAGTCTGTTCTTTTAACTATAAAATATTAATTAAGCAAGCTGAAGCTATCAAAGTCTCAAAATTGAAGACTATGAAAGTAGGCACAATGTAAGGAACAGGCCACTTGTGACTGACCAGTTTGACTGGTATCTTAACTGGGAGATAGATAGTTGTTGATCAACAGCACCAAAATTTTTAGGAAAAAAAGGGTAGAATGAAATGACCAGCCACTTATTTCCATCTTTTGGTAAAGCACAATTGACTTCCCACCCATGAGGAATACAGATTGCATGATTACATGTAAGAGATTAGATTAAATTAATTGGATGCTATGGGATTAAAAAATAAACAAAAAGCATGCATTTGCAATAATTTGATTGATGAAGGGGACCCAATTTTTGAAAGAGGAAATAATTGTTTTCCTTTCTTATAATAGTCTCACTGAAATGAGTATGTATTTTCTGCTCCCAAACTCAGAAATATATAAATAAGTAGTAATAAAAAGCAAAGCTTCTAGTTTATCAAACGTTTCTATATGTAAGATGAAAGCACAGCTATCCCAACTGGAAAATTTGTCACCTTTACAACACATGCTGTTTCATGAGCAAAGGAGGGGATGTTGGGTTGGTTTTTTTTTTTTCTGGATCTCTATTTCTATGAAGAGGTAGGCTAAAACTGAACGTTTTCTCACAGCTGGGATATTTATTAAAAGCCCTGTCCCATGCAGATTCTCTGGTGCCTAACAGTATGTGAGATCATACTTCTGCCTTTCTCTCTGTCCAAACACTTCCAGGGTAGCTCTCCCTCTACACAGATAATTTACTTTCAGGAAACTTGCAGGGATTTAATAGTTCTTAACCCTTTGTCAAATTCAGAGTCAAAGGAACTAGGGGAACTGCAGACACATACGACTACATGAGCTACGTTTCCATAGGAAGCCAGGCCAATGGGAATGTATGTGGCTTCAGGTATTCCTTCTGTCCTCAGGACCTCTACCATCTCAGGTGGGTGTCTATCTGCTGAAACAGTAACTCTAGCTGTGTGAAGAACTCATACAAATGAGAAAAAAAACCCATTAAATACACAAAATAAACTATGAACAAGATACTGTTAGCCACACACAAAAAATATGAGCCAACAATGAAGTATTTTGCTTATATTTCATTGAGGTTGATGTAGTCTAATAAACTATGAATTATTTTTTTTTTAAATAGAAGTAATTCAAGGTCATAATTTCTCAGTTATATGTGTTAATGATTAAGCACCGATTAAGAATATGGTATTAAAAATATAAATTGCTGGAAGGTCCAGGACATCTGGTATGACCCTTTGGGTTTGTATGAGTGCATAGGCTTATGCTTACATTGTACCAAGTGCTGTGTAAGCAGCCAATGTTCCAGTATGGATGTGATATAGGAAAGAAGATTTCAGGTCACTGTATGATGAATTTATAAATTGCACAATACCTTCTGAAGCACAGGAACCTAAACAAGTCTTAAAAAAGTGAATGATGAAAGGCACTCATTTTGTGAAAAAAGGAGAAAAGTTTCATTTCATAAATTGGGTCATTTAATAAACAAATGAACACTTCCAAAAAAGTGAGCATTCTTTGCAAAGTGATAATAGTAATGATGGCATTCTCACTGGTATGAGTATCAGGCAGTATGTATTCAATTTAACCAAAAAAGTAGCAACCTCCATTTATTGGGGAAAAAAAGGCTTCAACTTCAGAAAACTGCAATTGAAGTGAGTGTGGATTATTTTAAAATAAGAACCATTCACAAATGGTTCACAAATATTTAAAGCAGACAACATGTAAACCCTGATCAGTGAAAACCTTACATTAGGAAACCGAAGATGATTTAAAAGATTAGTTGATACAAATTATTGACTTCCACTTCTCATGCAATCAGAAATACTGTTCTGAAAAAAATTGCCATCAAATGCATTTGTTGTGAACTAGAACTGAAGAAAGTAAAGACTGTTCCGAACTTGCAGTTCAATATTAGGCTTAAAAATGTCTCTGATGAAACCTCAGACAGACATCTTGTCTCAAAATACAGAAAGGCAAACAATGGAAGTCCATGTCACATCCAGTTTTAAAACCAAAAGAAGATGACAGGACCAACAGAAGAAAAATTAAAAGGAGATGCTGCTTTCCAGTTCAGTTCTTACTACTTGGCCTTTAACATACCATTTTACTTGAATACAATTTGCTGAGCAAGTGTTTAAGGTCAGAGGGGACCTCCTGGCCCACCTAAACTGACCCCAAGCCTGTTACAGATGCTATATACATCCCCTAGAGACCTCAGCGTTGAGTCCCAGGACTTGAGGCAGGCATATACATGTCTTTGTTCAGCTGAATGACTGCTTGCCATAACTGGAAAGCAGGCAATGCCATGGTGCCACCAAACACCTGCTGCCATGGGAAGGAGCTGCAAACTGCCTCTAGTTCCCAGGGATTCGGCCAATTGCATCCAGGGGGAAATCATCACATCTAATGATCACTTGGACACCAGGGACTGATCCATCACCCAAGGCAGGACTGTTGTGCCACTTCAGGTCACCATCCACAGTGAATTCAGCCACACTGACATCTTTAACACTTCAGGAGGCGGAGGTACATGCCCAGAGAGCACACAACCGGCTGTGCTTTGAAGGCGGTGATGGCTGGTGGAGCGCACAGGGGAATCCTTGCTAGCTGCGCAACTGCTGCAGGCAATGAGTTAAACCCTTGTGTGTCACGGGGCTGATGCAGAGTGTGGTTAATTAGGGATTACAGTTGGCAATACAGAAACAATGTGCTTTTTTGGTCCATGAAGGGAGAGGACCTTACCAGGACAGAAAGTATGCCTACAGGCCTCTGGTCTAAGCCATCCTCTCCTGCCCCCTCTCTCCCCTACATATTCCCACTTGTTAATAGGATCCAGAACGTCTTACAGAAAATGGGTTAAAATACTTTACTTAAAGATGCGTACATTAAAAAGATAATTTATGTCATGCTAAATTATTGAGGTGTTGGTGAGTTGCCCCTTCCCCAGTCCAGCCATTCTGATATTTTATTTCACCTCTACTAAGATGTTACACTGCTTTACTACACCAAAGCCTTTGAAATCATACCTCATGCCCAAGTTGAGGACAGCCAGATTCAACAACTATGTCACGTTGCTATCCTTTAGTCTGTAAGATTGACTACAACATCCCTGCTCCACGTGTAAGTACATATGCACAATAAGGAGTAATCAGCCTTCTATTATGTAAATCATTCCATTTTAGCTTGGCAGCCTAAGGCTTGATTCCCAGCTTCTGCGTCACTGAGAAACACCTCACCTGAAGCCTCTCTAACATCTCCGTGCTGCTCCTGAAGTGAAGTCACCTAATCTAATTCCACGCAAGATAGCTCTTGGTCAGCAGCCTCAGAAAAGCTATTAAAGCAAGTAGAGAATGGGAACTGGCTGCAGTTTCTGGGAACTGTCTGAAAAGTGTTACAAAATGCAAATTCCTCTTCTGAGCATTTTGGTGTATCTAAACAGAAAAAATATCCTGGAAAAAAATAAGTGAAAATCTGTTTTATTAATGAAAAAATACCAGTAATTAAGTATAAGGACAGATCCAGACTCATTTTTGCATAAATACAAACTGATAAGGAATGCAGTTCAGCAAAATCAAAGAATGGCTTATGCTTTCAAAGCTCTCACAGAGTATTTCCTGAAGTTTATTTTTACAAGGATAGTTCACCAACATAAATATGATTGAGCCCAGCTTCTTCTACCTAATATGTGATCATGCATTTGAATCATTACTACAACTACTGCTACTTCACAGTCCTCTTTCCCAAGGTGTTTTAAAGAATCTTTCTCTCTAATACTCGATTGATACTCTGTGATCCTGCCTTCACTGGTAGGTCTTTCATGTGAAAGTTCTTGGAGTAAAAGATAATATTTTTTTATCTTCTTAATGCCTCAAATTTAATTTTCCTCTTTTATCGGGTGAAATAAATTGTTGGAACTCTTTTTAATCCTACGAATGCCTGTCTGTAGCTACAGTGTCATCTTCTGCTACATCTCCTCACTCTCCCCTTGGCCTAGCAGGTACCACTTTGTTTTTTCTTCACACTCAGATGGATATGCCTCGTGTTTACCTCCGGTCCTGCAACAATTCCCTGAGTCATAAGCATTAAAACTCCCTCATCCTCCTTTCCAAAATCAGCAGAGACTAGGGCTGTGACAAGCTGCAATCCAGACACAGAGACAACATCTCTAGAAGCTATTTGGTGGGTCTACAGATGTGCAATACGAGATCTTGCATATGGAGGATCTCTATGATTCTATGATTCTATGATTCTATGATTCTATGATTCTATGATTCTATGATTCTATGATTCTAT